>JAOTAY010031785.1:0-24915 GCA_025629805.1 Erythroxylum baracoense
TGCATGAGCATGGGATGTGTTGTCCTAATTTCTCTGATTGCTCTCTCGTGTACCCGTTTCCCTGGTCCGACCTGTTATATGGAAACGAGATGTTACAAAAAGTACCTTCGAATCTCGAAATACTCCTCCGCTCGCCGGAAAATCTTCAATCTCAGAATTTAACGATTTTTATAGGAAATGAAATCTTTTGATGAGTAGAACAACTTTCTTCAAAGAAATATACTCAGATTCTCAACATATTTGAATGAATTAAAGAAAAACAAGCTAAAATCCTAACCTCTTTTTTCTGTCAATCGGCGAAGATCCCAGCTGACCGGGATGAGTCGAATGGTGGTGGTGGTGGTGACCGGGAACAACCACCGGAAGTGACGAATCGACGATTGATGTTTTTCGTCTATTTTTCTCCTCGATTTTTGCGACCACTTTGGTGACGATGGTGGCTGAAATGGGTATGGTTGTGACAGGCTCGTTGAGAGGAAGAGATTGGTAGATAACACTAACTGGTTTTGAGTCACTGACAGTGAAGAATGGTTAAAGAGAGGGAATTCGTGAATAGTAACTTTTGGAGGAGTTAAAATGAAAATATGAGAAAATGGGAAAAAAAACAGGATGTTACATTTTCAAATGGTGTATGAAGAAATTCCGATTCTACCCTATAGTTGCGGTATAGTAAGTCACTTAGAACATGATTGTATCACCATCGACCAGAACAATACGTTAGCTTCTTTTGTTTCCGATTGCTAAACAAAAGAAGGGGAAAGCTTATGGTTAGTGGATGGCAGTGAAAATGTGGAATATGAGAACTAGGCACATTGTAGCAACTAAGAAATCATTCAAGTTCTGTTGGTGTCAATATGAAATTGGAGTGTGTTAGGAAAGAATTCTCTCAGAATTTAAGCTTAACTTCTTATTGATACTATAAGTGGGTCTTAAAAAACTTAAAAAATGAAATTCTATGTTACAAAAAATGCTAAAAGTGTTGAAATGATGTTTAAACTAAAGAAAATAATTGATTGTAACAAAAAAGAATCACAAACTATAAAAGGAAATTCAAGATAACAAAGATGAATTCACAATGTAAATAAAGCTAGAAAATAACAAAGTGTTTTTGAAATAGATTGATTGTTCTCTTTGGAGATTGGTTTTAGCCGACTTCATGCAATTATTTTTTAAACTTCCTTATTGTGGACTTTCTACAACTACTCAACTTTCAATCCACTTAGTCATGTTCTTGTTAATTGTTTTTCACCATTTTCTCAACTTTCACGTTTTGGACTTCCATAAATTTAGAAATTTTCTCCTCACATTCCTAATTTTTTGCTATCCATGACTTCTCTAGTTAAACATTTTTTGAGCTATCATTTATTCCTAATTTTGGGTTGCTTTCACTTATGAGCTGAATTTCTTTTTAGGCTATTAACAATTGCCTACTATATGTTTGGTTGAGTAAACCAAGGAATAGAAAATTCAGATATAGCCTAGAGGTTTCTAAGTTTCAAGGACCAAAAGGAATTAAGGAGGAAAGCCAAATAATGTCATCACGAGGATCTTCCT
Organism: Erythroxylum baracoense; assembly: GCA_025629805.1. Lineage (NCBI taxonomy): Eukaryota > Viridiplantae > Streptophyta > Magnoliopsida > Malpighiales > Erythroxylaceae > Erythroxylum > Erythroxylum baracoense. The sequence goes on from JAOTAY010031785.1 coordinate 1,555, forward strand.
AAATCATAAATATAATCTTTAACATATATGAAGAATCAGGCCCTAAAATCACATCAATAATTTCTTACTTTTGAAAACCGCACCTTTCCACCTATTACAAAAGCTAAAAAAAACTTCTTTATTTAAATTTCAAACCCCTGCACCTCTTCTAACCTTTATAAGAATCAGGTAAAGGACTTCTTTAATTCCAAATATTTTGATTTAATTTTGACATTCAAATTCCTTTTTTAGCACGATGGGAGGACTTTCACATTTCAATCATGAACAAAGTTTTCCCTATAATTATTGAGATTTTTTCATCTACTGATTTTTCTCATCCATCCCTACCCTATTTAGGAGAGGTAAGTAAATCAAAATTTCATTTAAAATTTCGTCTATTTCAATCTCTTGAATCCTAGGTTAAGTCGGCGGATAGGTTGAATCCTTTATATCATTCAACCTGGAAGAGACAATGCCTTCCACAGTTGATAGCTCTTTCCAGGAATTTCCTAGGATATAATCCAAACCTTGTATCTCCCATCTTGGAATTCTAAAGTCCTTACAACTCCTTTATTTTTCCTTTTGGACATGCTTCAATCTCATTGAAAGATGTTTTCTTTCCTAACAGATTGCCTATAATCGTGGAGGATTTTGTTTGTTTAGTCGAGGAGATCCCTAGTTTAGACTCTCTGTTTTTAAGTGTTATTCTTATTTTAAGCTAATAAACAATTATGCTTCTTCCAAAAATTCCATTTATGAAAAAGAACAAATCAAGTTTATTTAGGTCTTATTAAATTGATATATTTTCTGCCCTGTTAATAATAACCTAAAGTTGGAGTTCCTTCTTTATTATATAGCAATGGCCTCAGGCAAATTCTTCGTAATTAGTTTTATTTTCTTGGGATTCCTTTATCAAAGTCTAGGGAGATGTCTATCCATTCTCCCTTTGCAGCGACTTAATTTATATGTATAGTTTATGCAATTCTAGAATTTTACGGACTTCCCTGAACTTAAGGAAAAAGAAGGGTTGCCTTCTATTGATCTTATGCTTTTAAACTTTATCTGATTTTGTTTACCCACTAGTTTCTGTAGCAAGCCTCCTAAAAATGTCTTTATATTTTGCTATCTTTGAAGTCTAGGTCGATGGACCAACTGAATCCTCTTGAAGACTTCTCTCAAAGACCCTATTGGTTTAGAATTTTTAAGACTTTTAAACCATCTTGTTTGTCTATTTGTCAAAAACTTTTCCTTGTCTATACCAATATGAGAATTTTTTTATTGATAGTAGTGATAAAATATTAAAACTTGGCCCTTCTGTTACAACCCTGAGTTTAGTATACCTTCTTTATCTCTAAAGTCGGTAACTTGGCCTTTCTTGGGGAATTGCTCCAACTGTTCATTTTTTGGAATATCCAATAGGAGTAACTTTTGGGGCGAACAATATCATTGACAAGTTTCTTTTGGGAAATCTTTGAACATTATCGTATTCTGAGGTGCAAGATCTTTACAGCTAGTGTTGTTGACACGATGCTTACCATTCTTAGTGGTTAGAAAGATCTCAAAGCTTGATACATAATATGGATTTTAACATCCTTAAAGGTACCCCCTTTTTACTAAAGAATATTTGATTGTTAACTTCTCTTACTAACTTGTCATTATAGATTTTATACTTTTAGATATTGAGGGCAGAGAAGAAGGCAAGCCTACTTCTTAAAAGGAAGTTACTTAGAATCCTGTTTTCAAAAGGAAGCTTAAATGGAAGTATTTAGCAGTTTTAAACTCTAGTATTTAGCAGTTTTAAACTCTAAGAAAGCCAAGGCTTTGATCCTAAAAAGATTTTTTAGGAAGTCCACCCTTTCTTTCACCGAGTTGCTTGAAGAAACTGAAACTATAGTGTATGTAATTGAAGAAATCTGATACGCGTCAATTGCGGCGCTCATCAAGAACGAGATCGCGGCCTTCTCATTTAATTGATTATGTTTGATATTTGATATTTTATTGTAATCAGATAATTTAATTATTGAGTCAGAGTCACGTGTAGGGTTAGTCGCCTTCGGGGATTTTTTTCGCTTGGGTTCTTTGCCCTGTCGTAGTGTCGAACCTAATCCTAGGTTAGGCTATAAAAAGGGGACTTTCATGTATTAGGTTATTATGCGAATACAACTGCACTTTTACCCCTATTTTTCCTTCGTCTAAATTTTCTACCCTTTCTTCTCTTTCTCCTTTCTGCGGCCGCCCCCCTCCTTGGCCCTTCGTCTCTTTTTAATTTTTGTCCTTATCAAAATCATCCTTATAGAAGGGACCTCTTCCATGACTAAGAAGGTTGTTGAGGACATTAGCGTTAATATCTAACTTTTCTTACCTTTATTTCTTCTACGAATTCTTATTTTTTAAAATCTTTTTTTATATGACATGATATTGAACCTTCTAGCTCCTACCTTTCCTCTTGAGCTAAAATTTAAGAAAACTAGAAATTCTCCTGAACCGAAGACTACTGAGGTTACCTTGTTAGAAGAGAAATAAGAATTCCTTTATTCTTTATTTCTATTTGCCGGATCTAATAAACTTTCCCATGTTTCGCAGATAAAAGATGTTTGGATGACAATGGAACCTTTAAAGAACCTTTTACTTATGATTTATTAAAGAGAGGATTTGGAAGCATGAAGTATTTTCGCTGTACCCAACTAGAAATCAAAGCTTAAACTGGGGTGCACAAAATCTTAAATCTGGATCCTCTCATGAACAGGAGACTCTTGTGGTATTGGGCAACGAACAGTTAGTTCAGTAAGCTAGTCCCAGTCCCCACCCTTTTCGACCAATCCTCCCTTGGAGATTATGAATGTGGATACACAAAGCTGTGCCAAAGGACCGTAATACTAACATGTCCAATCGACCTAGAGGCAAAAGGATCCCACAAAATAAGGATTATTTCTGGTGTCCCTTTTATCATCTTTTTCCTTATGTTTTTTGGTCTACGTTGCTTTTGGATATGAGAGAATCCTTTTTTGGAATGTCTGCAGCGTTGGCACAAATTATTTGCAGAAATTTGAAAGATAAGTAGGATATCCACTGCCCTGATACTGATACTGTGGCTTATTGCAAAACCAAAAAGATAATGCCTTTAAGGCCCTTAAACTCATTGAAAAGGCTGGGTTTAGTTTCTCAATGCGGGTTAAAGTTAAAGAGAACGGATTTCTGAAGGGATTTGGATTACGTGGAAAGATAAGAGTGTTAGTCTGCAGGACATTAAGGTTTCTGACCAACACATGGAAGTGGAACTTGTCGCTGTATCTACAGTTGTTTGGAGTCTTATCGTGATTTATGCTAACCCTTTAATGAGCTTCAGAGACCGCTTGTGGGCTTGTGGCATTTTCCTAGTTCGAATTAGGATCTCTCTAACGGTCCTCGACTACTCATCGACGATTTTAATCAGATTCTTCATCATTATGAGAAAAGGGAGGGCTCCTCAATTGTTGGACTTGGGTTTTTCAAGGAGTCCTTTTACCTGGACCATTGGACGGGGAGGGTCTTTAAGAGTATACACTAGATGCTTCTAAGAGTGCTATGAGACTTCCAACCAAGATGTTTAAGTTTGAGACCATCAGAGGTGTTTGGGGTGATACTTCTTTGAATTTTACCTTTGTGGTTCTAAAAGATGGAGAAGGAGGTCATTATATTGAAGTAGGCAAGTGTTTTTTAACATTGCACAGAAAAGAAGAAAACATTGGCGATGTTTAAGGGGTATACAATAAAACAAAGGACATTGGCTCAATAGGAGAATGTCCACCTAGAGGAACTAGAGAGAGCTTTAGTGAGAATATAATGTAAACTTGGATCAAGAAGAATTGAAGCTCTTAAGACAAAAATACGTGACCGTTTCGGAAGGGTCTATGCTACTGAAAGTAAGCATATTGATGACCCTTCGATTCCAAGTCTCCTCAAATCACTTATGGAGATGTCCTCGGCTATAATCCCCACTGTTAAAGACGCTGAGGTGCTTAATGTTGTTAAGAGCACGAACCCTCTCAAGGCGCCAGGTGTGGACGGTCTTGATCCACGCTTCTTTTATGGTCCTAATGTAAATATGACTACGATTAAAGATCTTCATTCTATATCTCCGGTAATTTGGGCCTTAAAATTGTATCGAATGTAATTGCTAACAAAACAAAGCCTTTCTTGAATTAATTTAATATTTCCAAGAAGTTGTTCATTCCCTTCGGAGAATGAAAGGTAAACAAGTTTTATGGTGTTGAATCAAAAGAGGTTCTAATTAATGTTTCGATGATAACAAAATATAATTACTAATAATGTGTGTATTATTTTAATAAAAAACAATATTAGTACAAAATAAAGCTATATACTTAAAAAGATAGTATATAAAGATAAAGAAAAGTTAAACTTTGCAATCAGTCAAATAAAGATAAAATAAGAATAAAAGAAGATCATGACTTATTAAGGTTATTTCACATTTTGTATTAACATTTGTAAGTTCACTTTGTTAATTTGATAATCCTAAGGGCTCGTATGCATAATCATTCATCTTACTTTATTGCACGAGTCTTTACATTCATTATGAGACATTAAAGTTTTTTATTTTAGTGCCAAAGTCTCTTTATCTTTCAAATAATCTTGGGGAATATTTTGGGAAGTATTTTAATCATATTTTGGTTAAACAAATTTGTTATAAGCATCTAAAATTGCTAAAATCATATTTTTTTGAGTAATTGGCTAACCTATATAGGTTAATGGTCGACCAATATAGGTTAAAGTTGTCAAAATTAATGTACCATGAGTTTGTAGCAATATTGATTAATGTATTGATCAATCACCATGCTATACTAGTCAAGCAATATATGTACAATATATAGCTATTGTTACGACTAGTTCTTGGTTGCAACAGTTACTTTAGGTCCCAAAACGCTATAAATAGGGAATTTCTCATTAGTTTTAGCATCAAGAAAGTTTTGGGTGTTGTAGATACACATTTCAAAGAGTTTTTCAATCATTTGAGCATCATTGTGTCATATTTGTGCAAGTTAGCCATTTTAGAGTTATCAAGTGAATAAGTGAGATATTTATGATTTGTAATACTTTGTTATGGTGTTGAATATTATACTTAGGGCATGATCCAAGTAGTATTGAGACTCCTCTTCAACTTGGAAGAAGATTGTAAGAAAGGTTATTATTTGCCTTGATAGAAAAATTGTAGTGAAATTATAAGAAGAGTTTTAGGAGTGGACGTAGGCAAGAGTTGTTTGCTGAGCCACTATAAAACGGTTTGATTAATTTATTACTCAATTGTTTGATTAATTTATATAAAGTAATTTTCTCATCCTTGTTTATATTGCTTGTTATTAATTGAGTCCAATAGTAAGAAAATTTGTTAAATTTTATAAACACCTAATTTACCCCCCCTCTTGGGTACCATTAGGTACTAATAAGTGGTATCATAGTGGATCCATTAGGCAAGTATTTCTAATGAAATCCTATAATAAAGATCATAATGACATATTTAGGAGCATCATCATCATCATTCAACCAAGAGGTATTATAAAGTATTAGTAGACTACCTTTCTTTGATAGAAATGATCATATTTATTGAAAAACTAGGCTGAGATTCTTTCTAATGATAAAAAATGTACTTATAGGAAATATATTATAATGGTCCCTTTATCCTTACGAAACTTATAGATAATAATAAGTAGCCAAATTAATGGAAGAATGGGAACAACAAGATAGGAGATTAATATCCTCAAATAGTAGGGCCATATACATCCTATTTTATGTTTTAGGAAGAAATAAATTTAATAGGGTCTCTATGTGTGAAACGACTTATGAAATTTGACATACATTGAAAATTACTCATGAAGACATAAATCAAGTTAAGGAAAACAAAGGAAGCATTAAAACACATCATATTGTTTTAAATGAAGCATGCTGAAAGCATCTCTAGTATGTATACTAGATTCGTCGATATTATTAATGATCTCAAAGATCATGGAAAGACCTATACTAATGTTGAATTAGTAAGAAAGTTGCTTAGGTCACTTCCAAAGATGTAGCAAGCTAAAGTGATAGCTATCCAAGAAGCTAAGGATCTAATAATACTACCATTGGACGAACTTGATTTTCTCCTCACATACAAAATAAGACTCCAAAAGACATAAGAAGATATTACACTTTCAAAGAAAAAGAATTTAGTGCTCAAATACTCAAAAGAAGAATGAAGTAAAGAGGAGGAGATATCAACTAGTGAAAGCAAAGAAGAATACATTAGCTTACTTAGTAGAAAATTCAAAAAGTTCTTAAAGAAGAAATTCTTTAAAAGAAAGGACTTCGAATAAGGTAAAAGTGATTTAAAACATAAATTATCTAATATTACTTGCTTTGAATGTAGAAAACCTGGACATATAAAGTTACAATGTCTTTAACTCAAAGACAATGAGAAGTGTGGGAGAAAATATAAAAAAAGAGAAAAAGGACAAGAAAAAGTGAATCCAAAAGCATCAACTTGGGGTGACACAAGTGAATCCAAAAGCAAGCATTCGAAAGAAGAGATCGCTCATATGTGTTTTACTGTTATAGAAAATGATGAGGTAATATTTAACACTAATTTTAGGCATGGAAATTATGGACTGACCAGCCCAACCCGGTCCGTTTTTAACTTGGGTTGGCTGGGTCACGAGCGGGCTACGAACCGACCATGGTTCGCCCATTTTTTCGAAACGACTTTGTTTTGAATTTTTTCTTTTAAAAAATTAATGTGAGGGTCGGGCCAGGCCGGCCCATCCCAGCCCGCCGGGTTGTAGAATGACCATGAGCCACTATGGCCCGGCCTGACCCATTGATATGCCTCCAATTCTTATAATGATAACGATGTTGATTTTGATATATGATGAATTAGTCAAAAGTTTAGAAATCATGAGTAAGAAAAGGAAGAAATTGTCTTCTAAACTTAGGGAAGTTAAAAATAGTAGGATGCATACATGAGTGAGAATGAAAAGATAAAAAATAAATTACATAGCGCTAAAACATCCAAAAATGTGATTATTGATGACAATCATGACTTAGATGCGTTAAGGTGTCAGAATGAAACATTGAAACAGGAAATTGATGCTCTTAAGGACTTTTCATGAAAATTTACAAAGGAAAATGAGAAACTTGAAAACATGTTAGGAGCTCAAAAGAGTTATAATGATAAACAAGGAATTGGATATAAATATGAAAGTGTTTTCAATACTAAAACTACTTTTGTCAAAGGAAAACATTTACATAGTGAAGAACCATTACCTAAAATGACAAATGAGCAGAAAACAACCACATCCAAACAACCACATCCAAACATACACTTGCACATGGCACATTAACTAAGTTTCAACCTAAGAATAAACATCATGCTTTCATATATAGCTCACAAACTAGGCATAGCGTTCAATACTCTCAAAGGAAGAATAGACATAATTTTTATGATAATATGCAAACCCACTCATACCAATATAGAAGAATACATGATGCCTTCATTTATAGTAGGCATGATATAAATAATTATGGTAGGAATTTTCGCCATCCTAGGAGACCAAGTAACATATTTAACGTCCAAAGAAAACTTCCTTATTATGCATGTACACTTAGAATTCTAAGTAATGCATTTATGCCTCATTATTACTCATATAACATTGTATGTCATTTTTTTAGTAAGTTATTGATAAATTTTGCTTTATCAAACAAAGGATGTTAAGCAAACCTTTGAAAGTGTAGGTTGAAAAGAAACTAAGGAACCAAATAATCTAGCAACCAAGCTTATTTAGGTTCGTGAAATACATTGATTACCTTGTTTTATAAAGCTATTCAATCTTTTATCTTGATGAATCTAACATTTTTGCGTCAGTAAAAGGGTCAATTTTGACTTTAAGTTTTACACCAATCGATAAGTTTAACCCTAACATTTTGGAAAGAACATGAAGACGTAATGGATCCAAGAAGGAAGAACTTAGCTTTAAAGGCTTCCAAGGAGGAATTAAGTGAATAATAAGAGTCATCAACTATTGAAAGTGATGAGGAGGACTTATCTAAAAATTCAATATGTTTTTTATGAGAAAGAACTTTTGAAAAACAAAGGACTTTAAGGGTGGAAAGGTAGATTCAAAATATAAATCAATTAAAATTATTTTTTCATATAGGAAACCTAACACATAAAGTCTCAATGCCCTCTTCTCATGAAAATGGGAAACATGAGAAAAATAGAAGATGGCAAAAAAAGAAGGAATTTAGAGCCTGTTAAGTTGTCATTTTTGTGCTAATTTTGGATATAAATCTCTTTAATGTGTTGAAATTATTATTCAAAATTTATGGACTTGTTCCTTAATTGTTCTCATATGATTTTCAACATGAAAGAAGAAATTAGATCAAAAAGATGCAAGGAAAGTAAAGACAATTCAAATTCTCAGCTGGCAGAAAAATAATTGACTAAGAGTGGGCACGTGTAAGGAAAAATATTATTTGCAGAATCTGAAGATCTTCATGATTTTGAGAATCGAGTTGTTGCCTTACTGATGGGGATCTGTGACCTGAATATGTGGGGAGTGTATCTGCTGAAGATTACGAAAGGAGGGAAAAAAGAGGAGATTGAAAATCATTAAAAGGATTCACTGTTCACGTTGGAAGGCAATTTTTAGTTTTACGTTTTCTGCAATAGTTTTTATGGTTTTTAGGATTTTTTGAATTTTCCTGGAAAAAGACTAGGGATGAAGACTTTTTATTTTTCTATTCTTCTATTGGTTTTTACTTTTATTATGAGTAGCTAAACTTTTTTTCTTGGTTGAAGGGAATCACGTTATCATCTAGTATGTGTGAGATTTCTAAATAAAGTTTATTTAATTGATGAATATTAAGTGTCTTCCAGATTACTTTTCATGATTGAATTGATTGATTTCTAGGATGCACAATCAAGAATTGATTTGTTTAATTTATATCCAGATTAGTAGGATTTGACATTTAGTCTTGCTAATCTAAAGTGGCAATTAGGATTACCGTCTTTACGTTAGAGTTTGGAAATTCTAAGAAGACACTTAACTTGATTAAATGCATGTCATGTTCATTGGTTTCTTAGTTCTTAAAGCTAATAATCAATTAAACTTAAGATCGTATCTAAGTTGACTAATAAGAATGTTTAGAATATATGTTTCTATTCATTTAATCTTAAGACAAAACATTACCCAATAAATGTTTGTTAATGGACTGAGTTTTATATCGAGGATCCATATTAGTTTGATAACGTAGGTGACCCAAAACTAAGGTTTGTTTACTAAATTTCCAGATATGATTATTTTTTTTAATTTTCAATTTTTGCCATTTTTAATTTCTTAAATTTACGTTGATTCAACCCCCCTAATTTGTTTTAGTTTTCAATTCTTATAACATTTATCGTTAAATATCCTTATGAAAATGATCTCAACTCTTCACTAACTACATTTTTCATTGCTAAAGCTGGTATCGATTTGGTTGTAGGCGATAACATTACCAAAGCCTCCATATGCAATGACAAAAGTGATTACAAAAGTTGGCATTCAAAAGGAAAAATAGCTCATATGTGCTTTATGAATGAAGATGATGAGGATGTACTCTCTAACTCTAAATATAGTGATAATGGTAATGATTCTGAATTTTTGTATGAAAAATTGGTTTAGGGCCTTGAAATTACAGGTATGTAAAGGAGGAAGCTAACTTCTAAAATTAAAGAGGCTTGAAAGTAAATGAAAAAAATATAGTGAATTATATAGAATGAAAGAATCTAAGAGTTTGATCATTAATGATAATCATAACTTAGATGCATTAAAGTATGTGAATGAAACATTGGAAAAGGAGGTCAAGGCCTTCAACGACTCATTGTCCAATTTACAAAGGGAAGCGAGAAACTTGAAAACATTTATTTTACATAAATTAAAAGAATTGCATTAACACTCTATAAGGAATGGAAAATAAGGTTATAAGGCCTTTAAACCAGATACGTGACTTGAGCAAACCATATTAAAAAACAACCTAAAGAAATTCCATCTTGTGAAGTTTAAGAAGTCTCATCCTTTATTATTCAGTTAGATTACAATGGAATAATCATAGGTGAAGCTAATGCCTAAGTAATGTAACTTTAATTTGTAATGAGAATGTCCTTTGAAAGTCTAAAACTTCACACCTTAGTATCTAAGAGGCAAGTTCTAAAATGCAACAATACATTTACTAAACCTGAAAAGTATCCTTTGCACCATCAGTTACTCCTTAATTGAACAAACTAGATCTTGAAGAACAATTCCTCTATGATTATTTTGCTTTATAAAAATCCTCAAATTTCTTTCTATTTATATAACATTGACAATATTTCTTAAGGATAGTTTACAAAGTAGTTGGTCTTTATTGAAAACTTTGTTATTTAGTTTGATGAATTAATAATATCATCCCATTTCGATAGAGGGGGATTTAAGTTACAAAGTTATAGTATTGATTTCTTAATGTAGGAATAAATGTTGCATTTAAAGAAAAAAAATGATGAATTGATTCATAATCTTAATTTATATTGAACAAGTGGTTAGTATATCCATGAATCCTCTAATATTATCATAAGTGATCAACCTCTCCTTTATCACAAGGCAAGGGATGAAAGGTTCTAGGGCTAGCTTGTTGAAACCAAGCTAATTTGTTCCATTTAATCATTTGAGTATGATTCCTTAGCAATATCATAGAAGGGGAGTTAGAGAAGCTACCAAATGAATTCTTATTCATAATATAGTGTACTCCTTATCAGGGATCAGAACTATTTTTAGGCAATGGTTTATGAAAGAAATCCTTTATAGTAATTTAAAATATACTGGTCTATAATCGAGGAATTCTTTAACTATACATTATCTGGGAATATGTTTTGTAGAGGATTAAGCTTTGTGACCTTGCTTAAAAGACCTAAATTGGTCAAGTTATTATACCATAAGTTTATGGAGTCTCCATTACCAACTCTGTGTTTGATCTCTAGCCTTATTGACTCCCTTAATTTGAGAATATAAAGCATAGTCTAAGAGTAATTGTTTCTAGGCTTTATGTCGTACAAACTTAAATTACTTAGATAGTATGCATGAATCCATTTGACCTAAATTGCTTGCTCATTGGTGAGTAGCCTCTAAATTATTTTAGTCATGAGAACTTTGTAGGTGATTATGATTGGAGATATTCATAAGCCTCTTCATACCCTATAATACATAGTTCACTCCATTTAACTTTAGGTATAACATATTTAGTGATGTCTCCTGAATAAAATAATCTTCTCAATAGCTTCTCAATTGTCTTAACTATTTTTATAATGAACATAATATAAGAGTAATAATAAACATGAAGGCTATTCAAAATAGAATTGATAAGTTAAATTCTACCTGTTAAATATGGATTTTATTGAACTACCTTGTGATTCTCCTTTGTATCATTTCAATCAAAGGATGAAAGTTATTGTATGAAGGTATCTTTAAGTAGATGGGAATGTCTATGTACATAAAAGGCACTTTATAGTTTTCAAACTTGCCAGAGTGGAATATCAATCTATATATTATTAGGCACTCAAGGAGATAAACACCTAACCATTATCCTTATTGATGGATAAAACCAAAAGCTCTTTAAATGTATTCATCACAGTTATCAATGCACTTATAGAATTAACATAATCTCTTAAGGATAAGATTAGATCATCTGCAAAAGATAAAATGTAAATCTTTAGCTTCTTACATTTTGAATGAAATTTAAGATGCCTCTCCTAATTGTTAATAATCTAATAATTCTTGTACATACTTCCATATTTAAGGTAAAGAGGAATGGAGATACATGATCTCCTTGCATCAAAACCCTTGTAACCTTAATTAGCTTGGAAGGCTCCCCATTGATTATTACATTGTAAGATACTAAAGAAATACATTTCTCAATCCATCCAACAAAGATAGTTGGGAATCAAAATGTTTTGAGAGTGTTAAAAATAAAATTCTAATAAATGAAATCAAAAGTTACTAGAATGTCTCCTGTTATAACCCTTAAGAAGCTCTGAAGTTAATAATATGTTATCCACTATTTGTCTCCCCTTGATAAAGGACTCCTGGGAAGAATAATTATAAGCCTGTCAGTAATGAGATTGGATACAATTTTATAAATCACATTAAGGCATGGAATAGGCTTGAATTCTTTCAACGAGTAAGCGGAAGGAACCTTTAGTATGAGATAAATAAAATTCTTTTTTAGTTCCTTCAAAATTTTACTATAGTTGAAGAATTCCAAAATTGCTTACATCATAATTGTATTGGTGTGAGTTTATATTTTCTTTAAATGAAAAGGCATTTAGGACATCAAGGCTTAGAGCTTTATTTAGATTGAGAGTGAATAAGGCCTCTTCAACTTCATTAACATTGAAGGGTTAAGAACTCAGCCTCTTAACTAATAATTTACTCATTAATATAGATTAAAGAATATGCACAGAAGAGGAGTTATTTATAGGAGAACCAATAACATTATAAATATATCCATAAGCCCTTTGTAGCATATTATATTATGACTCAATTTATGCCCTAAACTCATATTTAAGAGGGACAATTCTATTATTCTTCCTCCTAGAGAACATTAATTTATGAAGAAAGAAATGGTTCTTATCCCGATCTTTAATATACAAAAGATTGGGTATAAATATGGGAATGTATCTAATACTAAAACTACATTTGTTAAGGGAAAGCACTTGCATAGTTAAAAACCATTGTCTAAGTTAGAAAATGAGCATAGAGCATCCACATCTAACCATTCATATAAATTATATACACATGTTTCATCCACTAGGGCTTAATATAAAAGCAAGCCCTATGCTTCATGTATGGCTCTTAATCTAGGCCTAAAATTCAATCTTAAGGAAAGAATAGGCACAATTTCTATACAAAGACATATAATAATATTCAATTTCTCTCACAATCTTTTAGGCCTTAACATTAATTTAGAAGTAAGCATCTTAATTGGCCTTATAGTAATCATAATATCATAACATATAAGTACGGTTTTTATAAGCATCAATACAATCAAGAAAACGTTCTTCATGTATACAATTGTACTAAATCTATTCATACCAAAAAGAGATCTCAACTCCTTAAATATTTGAAGGAGGGATCCCCACCATTCATATACACATAAAAGAGAAAATAATGAATTTATGAACTAAAATCATAAGGTTCATTGTGGTAAATACAAGCACATCAACAAATTTTGTTTTAAAAATAAAGCTTGAGGTGTATCCCTTATAGAAGTAGGTTGAAAAGAAGAAGGTGTAAAGCCCCAGCATATACCCTAGAAGTATTATAGCATGTCTAAGGTGTATTAAGAAGTGAAAATAACAAATTAAGTGCATCTAAGTATAGTAAGAAATGTAATGGTACTTAATGTGAAAGACATGGGTAAATGGATAATTTGTTCGTTTGGGCATGGACATAAATACTTAGACATGAAATATGCATAGGAATTTTGATATGTTTGCTTGTATTATGAACGAGATATGAGGGGAATTGATAATTGAAGTATCCCATTTGCTTATGGAATGTTTTTGGTTAAATTGGATGTGTTTTTTCGTTGCTCTTGCATGATAAGATCGAAGTTAGTTGATTTAGGATGTGTACCTCATCCGATGGATAAGTTCCACTGAATAAACTTCTGTAATTTGTCCATATCTTGGCCTTTGGACCTCAAAATTGGATACTTCAAATTGGAGATTAAACTAGAGACATATCTCTAAAACTTTGATAAAGGAACCAAAATTTGATTCTACTTCTAAAATTTTTGAATTTTTGTTTGATGTTGAGTTATGGCTGTTGTCCTTGTTTTTGAACAGTCTGTAGTTTTTTGGGTATAATTCCTAATATAATTATCTAAATTGCATGAAATTTATTCCATTATAAAATTAAGAAATAGGGGAATGAAATTAATTCATAAAAGCATAGGCAAATGTGAAAATCAAAGGAAGAAGAAGTATCAATATGCAACTTTTCTAAAGTTAACACATGGACCAATTGGATTAAAGCTTGTGTATGTCCAATAGAATTGTAACACATGGTCCAATAGAATTGTAACATTTGGTCCACTAAAATTGTAACATATGGTTCAATATAATTGTAACAAGTGGTCCAATGGGATTGTAACACATGGTCCAATAAGATTGTAACATATGGTCCAATTAGATTGAAACATATGTCTAAGACTAGAAAATTCATGAAAAGGCATATGGAGAGGGGAGATGGAAGACACTTTGATGGTTTAAATTCATATTTTCTCCTTTTCATTTAACCTTCTTCATCCCATCATTTTTCATTTGATGATTCAAGCAAAACCAAAGAGGAAGGAAGGAAAAGCATTAGAAGAACTACTTTGCCAATTTTAAGGTTTGGAACTAAATTTAATCAAATTTCTCTTTGCACGAATGTTTGAATGGATACAAAGATTCATTTGGATTTGGAATGGTTGTTGGGATGATGCTTTGGTGTTACCTTACATAGAATGGGTTGAATATGACAAGAGAGTATCGAGTAGTGGATTATTGTTTAGGTTTTGTTGAACCAGACACATTATTTGCGTCATAACTTAGCTTAAAGACCTAAAAATTTGGTGATTTTAGTTGCTTATGAAAACTAAGACATAGAAATAGAAATATTTAGAAGAGACTCTGACTTAATTCTGGCTTTATGACATTCGAAATTGAGATTGAAAATATTGACCTGATGCTGCCCCTATTTTAGAGCAGCTTGTGATTTTTGCTTTATATCTCATGTTTTAGAAGTTATAATGGCTTAATTTTTCATTCTTTACAAACTAGAGAGATAGATGAATAGATTTATAGAAGACCTCAAAACCAAATTCAAACTTTCTCTATATGAAAATTACATAACAAGTGTAGGTATGAATTTTTAACAGGGGACATGATGGGAAGGAAATTACACTATTTTGAGTTTGTTTTTATTTCCGATTTTTACCAAATCTTATCTGAACCTTTTGAAAGTGTATGAAACTTTTCAAACACCTAGAAATAAATGAAATACAACTTACCATATGTGAATTGGATGATTGAACATTGGGATTTAAGATTGAGCATAATGCATTCCAAAGAAAACTTACAGGTATATAAATGATTTGTATGCATATTTATCACTCATATGTGTATAATATGATTATACAAGTGTGATTTTGACACCTTTTTAATGGCAATAAGTTATGAATTTCATGTATAAACACATA
Organism: Erythroxylum baracoense; assembly: GCA_025629805.1. Taxonomy (NCBI): domain Eukaryota; kingdom Viridiplantae; phylum Streptophyta; class Magnoliopsida; order Malpighiales; family Erythroxylaceae; genus Erythroxylum; species Erythroxylum baracoense. The sequence continues at coordinate 16,813 of JAOTAY010031785.1, forward strand.
TACAAACTTTATGACTTGAAATGTATATCATACGACTTGTCAATATATGAATTGTGAAATTGAAAAATGGTTAAAAAAATGTTACAATGCTTGATCTATAGTCTTAGTGGTGGATAAATGGGCATGCCTATAGGGATACAACACAGCTTCTATAGTTTGACACCAATGTTGTTTTCAATTGAGACTATAATATATCCATAGTTTGATGCCTTTGGGTATCCACAGTTTGATACTTTCAGGTATCCACAGATTGATATCTTCAAATATCCGTAACAATCGTTATCCACACCTATAGAAAATGTGCAAGCTTAACACAGAAAGGAAACTTAACAGTCATAAATAAGAAATATAACATGACAATATGACTAATTGGTATTGATGAGCATTTGTATAGATTGTAATGATGAATTGTTATAAATGTGCATTTTCGGCATAGGGATAATATGTTGAAGTATATTTGCATTATGTACTCTACTTAAGTATGCCATCATTGTTTACATGAGCATTGAATATCAATGTTTGGTTCGTGAATGTGAATTTATCGTATATGAGTTATGATATTTCTAAATGTGTGTGTTTGGCGGATGATTACTGTGAGTGATCATCTAAACTAAGTGCTTTCCCCACTAAACTTTCAAGCTTAGCATGAGTGTTAATCCGTGTAGGTCCAAGTCATAGGAGTAAGGTACAAGGAACATCTGCAGGGATCAAGGCCAATAGATAGGAGAAAAAGTACTTTTGGAATGTATACTAGTTGACCAGTATGATGAATGTAGTCGTTGTAATGACTAGTTCTTGACTCTAACGACTATTTTAGGTCCCAAAACATCATAAATAGGAATTTATTATTAGTTTTAGAATCAAGAAGGTTTTGGTATTGTATACATATATTTTAAAGAGTTTTTCATTTATTTAAGCATCATTGTGTCATATTTGTGTGAGTGAATCATTTTGTAGTTATTAAGTGAATAAGTAAGAAAATTTTTAGTTGTAATACTTTGTTAGGTGTTGAATATTGTACTTAGCGTGATCTAAATGGTATTGAGGTTCTTTTTCACCTTAAAAGTAGATTATAAGAAGGGTTCCTCTTTACTGAGAAAGATTGTAGGCAAGTTATTCTTCATCTTGAAAGAAGAATTATAGGGGAATTCGAAGAAGAATCTTAATAGTGGATGTAGGCAAGGGTTATTTGGTGAACTACTTTAAATCGATTCGCATTCTCTCCTCCCCATCCTCTTTAAATTATTGTTCAATTGTTTGATTAATTTATACTAAGCAATTTTCATATATTCATTTATATTACAACAACAACAACAACAACAACAACAACAACAACAACAACATCCCAGTAGAAGTCTTGCTGAGATGTGGGATCTAGGGAGATCCAGAAACACGAAGACTTACCCCTAACTCATTTATATTGATTGTTATTAATTAAGTATATTGGTTAGAAAAAATTATTGAATTTTGTAAATACCGAATTCACCCCTTAGATTCCATTATGGAGTAACAAAATCGAAACTTTTTTATTTGATTTTTTACATTTAAAATCACTTTAAATACTACAACATTATTAATACATAAAACAAAATAATGAATGAATTAGAAATTTATTCCTTATTGTGAAACTTGATCCTTTTCTTGTAGCTTCCCTGAACTGATTAATTGTAACCATTGTAATCACATGCGTGTTCAGCCTCTAATGATATCTATATAAACCTGTTAAGAGAACTCTATAAGTGGTGTAAAGAGGGATAGGTAAGACGTGTTAGCTTCTTTAACATATAAGCTTATTTGTAATAGGATTTAGGTCTTTTAGTAATTTAATTAAGATATATATAATTTCAATTAAACTTTAATCAAAATTATAATTAATTTTAGTTAAATGCTAATTGAGTCCAAGTAAGATCTAATATCTCATATCGATCCTTATTTATTAAATATATTATATTTAATCCTGAAGTTTGTCAAACTTTATAATTAAGTCTAATTTGATTAAAATTGCCTTTATCCTTAGCAATTGTTCTTTATATATGACTCATTAAGTTTTTAAATATGTTAAGTAATAGATATAAATATAACCTCAAATCATATTTAATATTATATAAAATCAAACTATTTTAATTTATTTTTAATTTTATAATTAAATAATTCATATCCATATATCAAAATTGGTATCTAACAACACGTTATAACCACCCAAATATAAAGAATATCAAAACAATTTTGACTAACTCTTTTATGCATGATTTTTTTATTATTATATCTTTTATCAATATTTTATTTGATTCCAATTATATTAATTCTCCATCATTAATAATTGATTTATTCCTAATCACTTTAGGGTGAGAAATTTTATATTGCTCACACAACTACCTTCATATTGTTCATAATAAATCTAATAACTACCAATTATGCTACCTCTGATAAAGATGGGCCATTAGTAGTATTAAAATATAGCAATCCATAAGTAGTATCAAAATGAGAATTTTCAAAGACATACAAGTAATATTCCAAACGGAATTCTCATACTGGGTCAATACATGTTTTCTAACAATTACCTACATATTTGTTTAAGTATCTCCATACTTTAGTCTATGAGATTGATCACTTACTTTATGAGAAAGAAATATAATTTGTGCTAGGGTTTTTGTGATCTATCAATGTTTAATCTCAATAGGACAATAATTAGGAATAATTCAGGGATACTACATAAATGTAATATAAATCTCATAATTATGATCTGGTCATAATTTCATTTGCAATGTACATTTATTCATAGACTTTATCTTATATATCATTTAATTAAACAAATAAGCATAAGATAAAGAATTTCTTTAAATAATTATGTCATCAAAATTGTAACCAACTAATTGGTTGTAGGGTATAAACCAGCAAGTGCTTCCATTAATATACTCTTTTTGTTTATTCATTTAGCCAATGTATGAAGGTATAAAAGACACCCAAAACTGACTTCCCACTTTCCTTAGTCTTGAACTAGATCCAACAAAAATGCCTATATCTCCCTGAAGAATAAAAAGCAAGTCCCTAACTAAATCTCCAATGTAAACAATCAAATTCTTTCTGTCTTTGCCATAATTGTTCAAGATACTGAAAGATTGAACTTTTCCTATTAGAGATTCTACATTCTTCAAAATCCCACCTATTAATATTGGTTCTTAAAGAATGAACTCATTTATATGTACATTTAGTGCATCCGTAACTGAAAGTAAATCAAATAATAAAACAAAACAAGTAAATAATAAAATAATTTAGCTGTCGATGAAATTGAGGTTGATCAACGTTGAAGATTTAGGAACTATTCTATCCTTATTTTGTTTCCATTAATCTTGATGATTCTATTTTGTATGATCCTAGATTTCCTATCGTTTTGATTACTTTCTCTTAAGATCTAATCAATTAACCCTAATTGAATTTGATATTTATAGATTTGTAATCTCTTAATTCACTAACTACTCCTAACTTATTCAATTAGATATGAAGCAATCTATTAGATAATTAATTTCGTAACCAAGATATCTCTTCGATTGATCGTTAATTTGACAATTATGGGTCTATTGAGTTGCCAACTCTCGTTGTACACCTTAACACTAATTACTTTGACTCACTATCTCAATTTGTTATCAAGTATATGCATGACAATTATCACAAAATCCAAAGATATATTGAAATAAACAATAATTAAAGTTCACAAAATAATTCCTAATATGGATTTAGAAATCCATAGATATGTTATACATCATAGAAATCTAAATACATGTCAAGGACTATGAAGAAAGTAAAAGGAAAAGAATATAAAATTTTGAATCTTTGATCTGAAATGCTGGAATTTACTAAAACTCTTATTTGATCTCTCCACTTTGATGTATAGATACTGCCTCTTTTGGTGTTTTTATAGTGCAATAGGGTTTTAGGGTTGAGTCTATGGTTTTTCCACTTTTTTATGTTTCAAAAATAGCTATGAACCCTAAAAAAACATAAAAAGTTACCTCTAGAAAACCAAGTCATGATCGTGCTCAACGTGATTCAACCCTCTCTATAATGATTGTGCTTTCCTTCCTACATCCAACATCTTTTTCATTCTTCAATTTCCTATTTTCCAATACTCACAAATCACATCAAACACCTCTTGAATCATAAAATTAAGATCTGATTCTTACTCTAAAGCATACAATCTTATTAAATTAACTTAACCTCAAACATCAATCACTTAAAAAGTGCTAACATACTAACTTATTCCTTTCATTTTTAAGTGCTTTGACTTGAATACACTATCAATCAAAATATTAAAACCTTATTTATACACCTATGACACTTGTAATCATGCAATTATTATTATTAATCAATCAAAAAGGCAAATTATAACTACATAACATTTAATGAAAATCTTGCTATTTGTAAAAGATTAGTAGGTTTTATTTATTATAATACCTTTTTTATTTTTTTTAATGATAACTCGGTCTTTTGATATGAAGGCAAACACCTTGTCATGAATGACCCCCAATTACTCAACTAGGTCACATTGTTTAGTTAGCTTGTTGAAGTATTATTATAGTCTTTTGACATGAAAACAAACATTTTATCGTGAATGCTCGCAGTTACTTAACTATATCTCAACTCTTAATTAGCTACCAGCTCAATTCTTAACCTAATTTTTTTAGAAAGAGAAAAAGATATTTGTATTAACACAATCTAAGCTTGACAAAATATACATCTCAATGGAAAGAAATCTTTGATTACAACTCAACAGCAGAGAAAACTTAAAGTAAGGACTAAGAACTTACGCTTCCTAGCATCTTAGGAAATCACTAATTACAACAAAACAATAAAGAAAACATAAAAAAGAACTAGGAATTTGCATTTTCTAGTATCTTAGGACATCATAAATTCTAACGTCTCCTCATGCTTTCACCGAGTTTATTATGCTTTTCTTTGGCTAAAAGGAGTTCACTTATCCAGTGGATAGTTGCATCAGCCAGCTTTTGCGTCTCCATCACCTTGCCTATGTGTAGCCTTCTATTTCTTAACTCAATTTTCTTGAAAAGGGCCAACGAAATAGTTTTTTTCCATTTAATTTTTTAGCCTACCTTATTTCTTTTTTTTCCATTTAATTTTTTAATCTACCTCATTTCTTCTTAGTCAATCACCCTTATGAAAGGGTACTAATAATTCTAACCGATTCAATTGACTATAATTATAATTGTATACGAACAAATTTCCTAAAGTGAAAGAATAGGTGTCATATCCTAATTAACATGCATATTCATCCCAAAGACATTTAAAACACAAAATTCATAAGTTACTATGCCTTTACAATTTAAATGAATATGTCCAGAGATAAACTAATTCCATTCAATTCTTGCCATTGACACATTCATATAATGCACATATCACAATATCAAACTAATCAAAACTAACAAAATACAAATGCAAAATTCACATATAATTGATATGCAATTGCATATACATCCCTACACTTGAACAACGTATTGTCCTTAATATGGAAAACAAAAAAATACAAATAAACATAAATAAAAAATAAATATGAAGTTAGAGCAAGAATACTTATGGTGTTCAAGCTATGATGGTGTAGGTGATGGAATTTGGAGACACTTTACGCCATAAAATTCTAGAAATTCACTCCCTATAAAATAAATATGAAAAATAAAAATAACAAAGTACTAACAAAATAAACTGAAATTAAAAATTAAAATAAAAGAGAATAAAAATAAAAAAATTATAATTCTTCGGTTTCCTCCCAAGTAGTGCTTCTTTAATGTTATTAGCTTAAAGTACTATACCTTCTACCGTCAACCAAGGTATATAATAAATGGTTTTACTACCATCATTTTCTCCACATGGCAATTTAGTAGCCTGTAAATAAGTTACATATTGCAAGATAATAATAAAGACATAATTAATCAAATTAAGAAAACCAAGTAAGTTCAGTAATGCCCTTTTCAGTAACAGATTGTCAATAAAATAGGGAATGATGAAACTCCTTGAATTGTCTATCGAATCCAATAGTTTATCCTGTGAGTAGGTGAATGGCTTTTCTTCTTTTGAAATCACCTTTGTTCCCTCTTCTTCGTCTACTTCTTGAACAAAGACTTCCTTATATTCTTCAAGCTTTATGTCCTATGTCATCTATTCCTCTTCCGCTTCTTGAATTGCAACTTCCTTCATGTCATTGACCTTTTCCTCGTCGTCAAGTTGAGACATTAATGGGATCTAATAACATGTTCTATTTGGATTAGTGTCTTAGGTCGGATAAAAACCATCTTGGAATATTTAGTAGCTAGCTTCACCATTGGCAAGATCTTCCATTAAAAATTAAGATGTAAGAGTTGCTCCATTTTGAATTATTAATATGCTCATAGAGTGTATTCTGAGACCAATTTCACAAGCAATATGGATTCTCCCATATATAATCAGGTGCCCGATAGTGAACATTATGGTGATTACCCCCATAAATGTCACAACATAAGATGGATGTCAGTTATTGATCATTCTCGGGCAAAACATCAAACTTAAAGTTGCAAACCCAAAAACACTTACTCGTTTTTCATATTTCCCAATAATAGATAGCTATAAGTAAAGAGAAACAACTTCTAAAATCATAGCAAGATCTCAACATTCAATGCTTCTACTCATGATCAATCAATAATCATTACCTTTAAAAACTGAGCAATTTAGAGGTAAACTTAGACAAAATGTGTTTAAATAAGATAGATTCATGGGTACACTCAAAAACCATTCATGATCATGACATTCCACAACTTTGCAAATCATTTCATTTGTCGACCACTAGGATTCACATCCATCATTATGAATCAAAGGACTTTTTAAGGTTGCAATGTGGGTAAAGGTTAAGGTGAGATGTATTTGGATAGTGTAGTGCAAAATTCATCAAAGCTAGTGAAGTAAAAGTAACACTCAATGTAATATCAAGTACAAAAACTAACAATCATTCAACACTAGGTACCATCAATTATGATGAATGCAAAAATTACATTTCACAACTCAAATTCAAGCTACCACACCATAAACCACATAAAGCATAACTAATTGGAAGGGATTAGTCATAAAAATCGATGATATCAATACATTGAAACTATAAGGAGAGATCCTTCAAAGCCACATCTACCTCATATACATTATAAACAAATCACCCATTCAATATAATTTTCGTAGGAGAAATAATCATGAATAACTTTTCAAAACAAATGTATTTCCTCCTTGATATTTTTATTCAAACATTTTTCTCTTTTTTCTTTTCTTTTTCTTTTTCTTTTCCTTTTACTTTTCCTTTTCTTTTCCTTTTCTTTTTCCTTTTCTCCTTTCCTTTCTTTCTTTTTCTTTTTTTTCTTTTCACTTAAAAATTGAAAGAAGCTACATCAACTTTAGAATTCATTGACAAGACATAAAATAACATTTCAACGATTATAATCTGTCGAGTTAGCCATGGTTGCATGCATCACATGCATACCATGACAACCCAAAAACCACAAGACCATACATGCATGCAAGGATATTTAAAGAACACGAAATATAAAAACATATTTACCTTTGTTTCTCCTCCTTTCTTGTTTCTTCTCCTTGTTTAGGTTGTTGTAAACATGAAACCCTTCCTTGATCACCCAAGAACATGCAAAGATGGAAGATGAAATAATGTGTAAGGGTGTTAGAATACCAAACTTGATGAATTCAAGTAGATGTTCAAATGGATGATAGATCAAGGTTATCTTACATACACGTTGATTTATACAACAATTGCATAACTTGCATGAAGATAACTCAAGAACTATTCTCACTCTCTTTACAACTCTTCAAAGCCCTTTCTATCTTACTTGAGTGTGTAAGAAGTGGAAGAAACTCATGTATATAAGTGAAGAACTCACTTATATATCATCTCGTTGCCTTTGTCACGATCGTGACCTTGTTGGCCATGATCATGGCCTGGCTCGCCTTCGGCCACGATCGTGGCCCTATGAGTCACAATCGTGGCCTGCTTAAAATGGCCATCACATTATATTTTTCATTCGATCTTTTATGCATGGAACCCTTAGATTCCCGGTTATT
>JAOTAY010031789.1:0-24912 GCA_025629805.1 Erythroxylum baracoense
AAACCATAATCAAGCGACCAACTTGGTTATTCAACTGTGAATCAATTAATTTAGATTCTAATAATATACATGTTTCCTATACATCTCTATGTATGTGTATATTACTTACAAAATAATCTTGATACCTTTTGACTAGATCTAAACTCTTTTGTTTTATTAACAATAAATATTTTCATTACAAAACTGTAACTAAAGAAGATAAAGTTACTTGTAAATACACTTGCTTTCCAGGGCACTATATTTACATAACTCTAACAAAAGCTTCACCACCTCCTTCTTCACCACCTCTTGTATATTTGGATTTAACATTCTTTCCCTCTCTCTCACTTTCTTACATCCTTTTTCAAGGTTAATCCTATGCATCACCACGTTGGGGCCAATCACCCTAATATTAAAAGTTTTCCACCCTATGGCTCTCATCCTCTTCTTAATGGTCTCTACCACTTTCTCTTCTTGCTCAACATCCAATTAGTTGGAAATGATGATGGGTAAGATGTGGTTTTTACCTAAAAATGTGTATCTCAAGTGAGAAGGTAAGGGTTTTAGTTCTACAGTGGGAGGCTTTGTAATAGAGGGTGGTGTGGGTGCATCCCCTCTCTCTAACTTCTCTTACTTACCCTCCTTATGTAATCCCTCTTGACTCACATTCTCATCCCTATGCACTTCAACAACTTTCTCAACTTCCTTTTTAACCTCCTTCACACAATCATTTGTAACATCAATCTTCATACAAGCACTTTTATCCACTGGCTTCTTCAAAGATTTAGTCATATTGAATTGGACTTGGTCATCATCAATTCTCAAAACTAGTTTTCCTTTATGCACATCAACCAATGCCCTACTAGTATTCATAAAGGGCCTACCCGAAGTCAATGGACAATTCCCATCTTTTTCAAAATCCAATATAACAAAATCAATAGGAATTATAAATTTATCCACTTTTTACCATAACATCTTCTACTACCCCAAATGGTCTCTTGATAAATTGAACTGTAAGTTGGATAAGCATAGATGTTGGCTTGAACTCTCCTAACCTTAATTTCCTAAAAATAGACAAAGGCATCAAGTTAATACTTGAGCCTAAATCACATAAGCATTTAGAAAATTCAAAATCACCAACAACAAATAGAATAGTAAAACTCTCTTGATCTTGTAGTTTTAAAGGCATTGTGCTTGTGATAATTGAACTACAATTCTCTGTCAAGGTCATTGTATAATTGTCCTTCTAAATGCATTTGTGAGTCAATATTTCTTTGAGAAACTTTGCATACTTAGGCATACATCCAATGCCTCCACAAAAGACAAATTAATTTGAAGTTTCTTTAACTTCTCTAAGAATATGATGAATCGAGTGTTAACTTAATATTATCTCACCCTTTGCGGATATAGAATCTTAGGTTTGTAGGGTGGTGATGGTACATATGGCTTCTCTTCCACATTTCCCTTTTGTTGGCTATCATTTTGAACACTTAGCTCCTCCAATTGCTTGCCACTCCTAAGTATGATCACCTTAAGTTGTTCCTTTGGATTGGCCTCAGTGTTACTTGTTAAGCTTTCTGCATTCCTAGAATATAAAACATTAGTAAGTTGACCTACTTGTACTTCCAAGTTATGGATGGATGAACTTTGCAATATGGTCAAACTTTGCCTCTATTCTATTATGACTCTCTTTTTGTGTTTTTTGACCTTTCTTTTGGCTTGAGAACTATAAACCCAATACATACATTAATTTGTCCATTTTGTTCTCCAAAGATCCAAGTCGGTCTTGCTATAATTCAGGAGGTCCTTGTGTTCTCACTTAGCCACCTGCATTGTTAGTACTCCATGAAAAATCTTGGTGATTTTTCCACCCAAGATTGTAAGTTTTAGAGTATAGATTATTACCTCTTTGCATCTGACCCAAATAATGTTCTTGTTCTGTACCACTCACTCTTAGCAATAAACATTCAGTTGTGTTATGATTGTTTTACCCAAATAACTCACATTGTAATTGTATGATCTTGACTATGGATGAAGAAGCTCTTTATATGTTGCTCAACCGCTTGGTAATGACAGCATTTTGTGCTTGCAAGGCTGTCACTGAGTCAAGTAAAATCATTCCTTTTCCTTGGACCCTTATCTACTCCTTTCATTTGAACACATATAGTTGTTACTCGCTAACTCTTTCAAAAGGTCATGAGCTGCATTAACGGTTTTCCTCATCAAAGCCTTCTTGCAGCTGCATCTATTGTTCCTGTTGTGCTCTGAGTTACGTCATTGTAGAATGTTTGCAAAAGAAATTCTCTTAGAAGGTTAAAGTGGGAGTAGCTCCCTTGTAATACTTTAAATCTCTCATAGGCTTCATACAATGACATCCCATCACTTTGTTGAAAGTTTGTGATCTCTTTGACGATTCTTGTTGTCTTGGTTAAGGGAAAATACTTAGCCAATAAAGCTTAGGCTAGCTACTCCCAAGTAGTGATTTGGTTTGCAATGAGTGAATTATACCATGCCTTTGCCCAATCCCTGAAGGTAAAAGAAACCAATCTTAACCTTACAGCATCATCAAACATCCCATTAAACCTGAAGGGATCACAGATCTCTAAGAAATTTACAAGATTGGCATTGCAATCTTCATTGGACAATCCATAAAACTGCATACTGCTCAAAAGTATGTTGAGAAGTGTTGACTTGATCTCGAAATTATTGGCTTAAATCACTGGCCTTGTAACTTCTTGAGGACTGAAACCTGACCTCATAAAGTCCTTCAATGTCCTCTCAACTCCTCCTTGCTCACCTTCTTCTGCCATATTCCTTTATATTTTGTCTTAACGTCTAGCTCTTCTTAACTCTCTTTCATGCCTTGTCATATCTAAAAACTCTTCTTCACTAAGCTTGTTAGACCTGCTTGTGTTCCTTATATTTATGAACCTAAGGAAAAGTATCAAACACTCTTAAATCAAAGTCACCTAAACTAAACAAGATGCTAAACAAAACAATCACTAGCAATGGCACCAAATACTTATTGATTGCAAAAACAAAACTACTTGTTTTATGCTAAAAATTACAAGTATATAGGTTATTACTTGTAGTAAAAATTAAATATTGTCCCACAGAGATTGTGTTTAGGCACTATTTAATTCAGGTTGTGCTTTGTTTAAGACTCAAATTTGGATAATAAACTAAAAAGGAAACTAAATAAAATAGACAAGTAACAAACAAATAATGTAAAAATGGAAACCTATCAATAGAATTAATCAAGAAATGGGAGAGGGGATTTTTACACATTATTAATGGTAATCTAGCCATTCATGTGTTTATAAAGTGTTAGTTCTAGATGATTGTAGGGTTGATTCCTCTCTATTGAGCTATAATCATTCCCTAAATTGTAAACCCTCATTGAATTGTGGACTTGAAATCTCTCAATTCACAAATTACCCATAATTCTAATTAGTTCTAAATCTCTATAATAAATAATCGAGTCTTGCACGAGATCTCTCTCAATGAAATTACCGACTAGAATGATTAAGTGGTCAATTAGATTGCCTAATTCTCATTAATCCAATCTAATCATTTTTATCCTATTCACCCTCTCGATTTGTTATCGAAACTTGCAAATACATTAATCAATCATAACACCCAAATTAAATAAACACAATTCGACTATATTAACATTAAATATAAGAAAAATCCTAAAGGAAAACATCATTAACAACTCAAAATTTATAACTATAAAACCTATCTCAATCTTAGACATTAAATGAATAAAATGGTAAATGGGGAGGAAATGAAACTTAAGTTGGATGATGCAAGAAAGCAAAGGCATTGGGAGATCACGTATTTCGGGAAGCTTCAACGTCCGAACCCTCCTTTTTTTCCTCTTTTTCTTTTCTCTCTCTCTTCTTTCTCTCTTTCCTTTGGGTTTCTAAATGTAGGCTAAGGTTACCTCATAATATTTTTATATTGTTTTCCAATTAAGGTAACCATAGTGTCTTTGTAGGGTCTAACATGTCCAAAATGTCCCTCGAAAACTTGAATCTAAAAGTGACCCCATATCTGTTTGCACACAGGCTATAATCGTGGCCCTTAGTGTACAATCATGGCTAGTTTATTTGCTCTCTGTCATGATCGTGGCAGATTCCCCATGATTGTGACCCTTTTGTTGGGCTTCTATCACAATCGTGCCATATTCCACTATTGTACGCCTATGTAGGTGTTTTTTTCACGAATGTGGCCTGCCTGCCACGATCGTGGGATTGTGTTTTAGTTCATGTCTCCTCCGAATGGCATAAAATACTAACAAACTCGTCACGACGCGTTATATATATAACATTAAGCTCAAAAACATTTTCTATCCCAAAAAACAGTTAAATATTTATGAACTAACACAATTCTTAACGTAAACATAGACTAAATAATCAAATTAACTAATAAAGACATACTAAACTACCTAAAAATACAATGCAATTTATAGCTATCACTTAGCTTATGATATGCATCTATGGAGCACAAACTGTACCACACCCTCAAGGAGCATTATTGGTGGAGAGGAATGAAGAAAGAAGTAGCAGAATTTGTTGCTAAATGTTAAACCTATAAATGGTGCACCAACCTTTATTGTTTCAGATCGCAACCCTAGATTCACATCTAAATTCTGGCCTAACTTACAAAAAGCCTTAGGTATGCGATTGAAGTTTAGTATTGCATTTCACCCTTAAATGAATGGTCAGTCAGAGAGAACTGTTGAGATACTTAAAGATATGCTTAGTTCCTGTGTCATGGAATTCAAGGGGAGTTGGGACACCCACTTACCACTGATAGAATTTGCCTACAATAACAGTTATTAGGCCATCATTGGCATGGCCCCTTATGAGACTCTTAACGGAGAAAAGTACAGAACTCTAATATGTTAGGACAAGGTAGGAGAAAGGAAACTGATAGGTCCCAAACTTGTGCAAATGACAATAATTCGCATGGAGATCTTAAATTTGAAATTAGAGAAAAAGTGTTTCTTAAGATTTCCCCTTGGTAAGGCATATTGAGATTTGGGAAATATGATAAACTAAGTCCGCATTATATAGGACCGTATGAAGTTACGGAAAGGATTAGACCAGTGGCGTATTGGTTGAGGTTACTAGACGAACTTGCGAGGAGTCACAATGTCTTTCATGTGTCTATGCTTCAAAAATATCTGGCTGATCCATCTCGTGTAATCATAGAACAACCAGTGAACCTAAAAGAAGATTTGACTTTTGAGGAAAAACCAATACAGGTCCTCGACTGCAAAGAACAAGTTCTTCCTAATAAGACCATTCCACTGGTTAAGCTATTATGGAGGAACCACGAGATAGAAGAAGTGACATGGGAGCGTGAGCGGCAAATGCATACATTATACCCTTATTTATTTCAAGAAAATAACAAAGAAAAGAAAATAGAATAATAGAGAAATTGTTGGAAGTGTTTTTCCCTTCTATTCTTACTCAAAACCTAGCCTACTTCTATCTTGTAAATATTCATGGCTAAAATAAATCCAATTCGAAATCGTTAAATAATAAGGATGGAAATAAGTTTTCTAATTGAATTCAAACTCTTAGAGTGAATTTGGCATTAGGCATGATCTCGTATTTTCCACTGCAATAATCTATCCACCTTTTTTTTGCAAAATTTATTATTTTAACCAATAATGCTCCAATTTGATGCAATCTTCACATGAAATTTACTAAAATAAAAAAACATAATTTTCCTATTTAAGCACTAAAATGTAGCCAAAATAAAAGAGATAATTCCAATTAACATAACCAAAGAAAATCTTGTCAAAATCCTCCACACCGGACTTATACTTGTCCTTAAGCATATAACAACTTTTCATCTTTTTTCATGCTATCTAGAAATATTCCAAAAGCCAATTCGCATTACGTGTTTATGATAAAATTACAATTGAGAGAACAAGCACTCATAAGATGCATTGTTATAATGAAAACATATCATCTTATCAGTTCCATCAAAATCAAATGAGACAAAACTTAACACCTATTCATATATTTCACTTTATACACTCAAGGTATTTACGGTTCTATACACTCAAATTATTTAGGTTTCAATAATTTTTCAAATCAAAGCAATCATATCTACACTACCTAAAAGAAACGAACCTAATGCATAAATCAAAGGGACTTGATAAGGGTTGAAATGTGGCTTAGCTAAGGTATGATAAAAATAATTTTTTTAGGTTAAATAAATTAAAGGAAATCTTACAAACTTATCCACACAAGTTTTAATTCAATTTTGTTCAAAACTCGCTTGATTCAAATATCATTCTTTTTAATCACCTCATCATTTTATTTTTTCTTTTATTTTTTCATTTTTTTAAAACAAGATCATTGATAAGTAGATTTCTTTTTGTTTATACTTTCCCATATTCTTAGAAAAAGAAAAAAAAATCAAACTATGCAACTTGAATAAACTAATTTACTTTTCATGGAAATAGTCAAAATCCTATGCAAATAAGATTGATATGATTCTTTCAATAATTTAGGAGCTTAATAACAAAAATGGGGTAAATTTGGCTTTTAACAAGGTCAGTACTTAAGAAAGAAAGGTCAAGGCTCAAATTGGTTTTCTAAAGATAAAAAATGAGGTAAACTTGTTTAAGTAAAAATGGTTATCATAAGTGCCCTTATCATATTTATTCACAAATTGATAAAAAATTTACTCTCATATATATTAAAAAGCAAGTTCTAGCATAAACAAGCCGTGTTTGATAACACACAACAAAAAGAAATGTATGAGCATATATTTGATGAATGTCCTTAAATTTAAAGCTCATGTAGGTGTCAAAATACATCAAGTCTTGTTCACTTTCATTCAATAAAACCAATGAGATACTTGAAGTAATTTAATGAAAAATACTAATCATATTTGTCTCTCTCATGCATTAATTCTTAACCAAAATGTGTCCTAACTTAGCCATTATATTTAAACAACAATAAGAAAATTATAAGGGTATCATGAGGAATAATCAATACATGAATCGTAGTATATTTATAAGTTCAAGCATAAATCACAAAGTTCATCATGGTATATACTCTTACTCCCCCCACACCTAAATCATACAATGTCCACAATGTATGCAAAAGATGCTCATATGCCACAAAAATAATCAACATAAAATAAAGCACATAGTAGATGACTCTCTTTAGTTATGAGCATCTGAAACAAGATGTACTATAGCGTTAGTGGACATGGAGACATCACCCTCATTAATTTGAGAAGAGCATCCAAATTCTTCTCTAGTTAAATAATTTTACATTCCAACCTCTCTAACTAAAAATGATGTTCATGTTGGATTGGTGGAGCTAGAAAAGTTAGAGGTGGTGGAACACAACGATCCTCTTATTATGATGATGATAAATCTCTTTGAGGGGGATCATATAGTAAAAAACAAATTATTCTCCTTTGTTGCTCAAGTAACCCCATCCTACTTAAACAAGCCATGTCCAACGGTTTCATCTCACAGGCTCTATATAATATTTTCAGTCATGTCAAACAAACTAAGATTAATAACTAGATGAGTAATAAGGGAGCCATGATATAAACTCTTATTAGAAGATAACTGTGTGAAACTATACAGCCAACTAAGCACCCAAACTTTGTGTACGTAGACTAAATAAAAACAACTCAACTTTAGTGTAAGTACAAGTTATAGCCTTCCTTTAAAATAATTAAAATCCTAGAAACACTACATATAAATTCATTCAAGCTCATTAAGATCACTACCCTTAGATTTACGTAGATGATAAACCAACAAGTTAGAAGACATTGATTTCCACAATCTAGAAGAATTAGAAGCACCATAGTCCACTACAGATTCTTTGTATTGAGTCAAATTAGCATATTCTTTATCTATCAACCCTAAAGCTAAATTAAATTTAGTGACGCCTTATTTAAATTTGACACCAATTAATTTGTACTATACCATATTGAGACTACATAAAGTCAAATTATCTAGTTTATCAAATTGAAGGTGGTATAAAACTATCTAGTTAATTCAATAAATACCAACTCATGTCAATAAGCAAATCATAAAATTTTTCTTTGATATGCAATTCTTCCAAGGAAGGATAATGCATATACTTACTCTTATTAATATGTCAGGTTTTGAGAGTATCATATCATTGTTTTACTTCTTTAAAGTTAAAAGTGAGATATCCACAAACGTCCGACGTAGTTGGTGTCAAGATAGATGTTTTCAAGATAGAGGTTTTTTAAAAATATATCAAAATATTTGAATTAAAATTAAAATTTGACAAACATATTAAATTCTATTATTATCTTTTTGTTGAATATTACAACCTATAACTTTTTTCAAAGTGATTTAATGATCTAATTTTAGAAGAAAAAACTAGGTGATGTTTTTTCTCTGGGTTGCTTGCCCTTTAACGCAGATCAATGCCAAGTGGCAAACTCATTCACGAAACTGAAATTGCATTTCAAAATTGTTGAAAATAGATAGATTTCGTCCATAGATCTATGAAACACAAAAGCAATCGTGTCACAGACAGCATCCACCAGGCAAAGTCCGGTGGTGGAATGCAAGTTGATGGTGAACGGACGGTTGATGATTTCCAATCACGTGTTCAAATTTGACGGTAACCTATGTTTTTGACTAGACGAACTTCAAGATTGGAAGAAAAGAAAAGGTTGAGCTTAAGATTGCAAGACTTAATACTTGTGATAGAAAGACAAATTTACCCGTATTGATGCCCACTTTTTTATTTTTTATAATGTATAATTATATATTAACTGATATTCACAACAACATCATCTTCATGTTTATTAAAGCTTTTTATTTCATAATCTCTTTGTATTAAATTTAAATTCAAAAAATTATGATTTTAAACAAACTAGCTTTTCAAAAATATTAACTTTACTTAATTTTACAGTACTAGATCGAACTTGTAAAATGTACCTACAAAATGTTTCAACTTTTAGTTTTTACAAAATTACTTGACGTTAAGTTCTCTATTAATATTGATAAAGTGACATATTATGTCAGATTCTTTTTTTAGAAAAATTGTCAACTAAAATAATGGTTCAAATATTTGCTATTTAATAAAATATATTAAAATATTGAAAACTAATTATATTAAATGATATTCACAACAACATCATGCGTATACATATTAAAAAGTTTTACTTCATCAACTCCTCACATTAAATTCATAAAAATTAAAGGTTTCAAAGAAACTAACTTTATCAATAAGTTAATTTCTTTAATTGTTCATATATTTTTAAAAATAATTAATATTATAAACAGAATACATAGAATATTGATTATGTTTCTTGTAAATCGACTTCTTGTTTAATTAAAAATTGTCATTTTAATGTAACAAACTTAAGATCTCTACTAGTTATTTATCCATAAGCAAAAAAATATGTATTAATTTAAAAAAACCTATAAAATATTTGTATTTCTACTCTACTTAACTTTTATCTTTTTCATATAAATTTCATTGTTTTTATTCATTTCAGAAATTTTAATTATAAAATTCTAGATTATAAAATTCTTATTTTCAATAAAATTTAAATTATATTAAATAAAACAAACTAAAAAATTGCCTTATTGAAAAATTTTACCTTATTCAAGTTATCTTTTGAAAATTCAAACACTGAATGGTATAAATGTCATCAGTGATAATAAATTGGAAAAATGGATTGGTAGAGGAGAGGGATTAATATCTTGGATGGGTAGTGGTAATGACAAACAGTTATTGGGTAATAAGAAATTTAATATCCAAAGATTTAAAAGTAAAAGTGCTGTCAAGGAAATAACATCATGAAAAATATAAATTTTTGGAGTTTCAATGTCAAAATTTTGTAACCTTTTTGAGCATAAGGATTGTTAGTGTTGTTGTTCCAAAACTTGGTTAATTCATATGTTTTTAGTCAACAATGATGTTTATAACATCATCAACATTATTACGTTATTATGCTCTTATTATGCTTTATAACGTTCCCTTTTGCTCAAATATCTCCTAATTTCTATTGTCAACGTATGAAATTGTTTCTGCTATATATAAGGCTCATGCATCTGCTCCTTCTCTTCACGCCCACGATTACACATGTTCTCATTATCTCATTTTCTCCAAACAAGACACACATCTTCTTCCACAAGCAGGCATCTTTAGGTACATATCTTCTTATCTTGACTATTATGCTTTTGTCTACTTTATTAATTCTCAAAGACAGATCTTACTCTACCTTTTGGAGTACACTGAAGCTAGTAGAGGAGGCGTCAACCTTGGGGTTGGATCTCGTTGTCCTGTTATACCGTAGAAGGGGAATTTTCAACTTAGGGTAGTGATTTTCATGACACCTTGTATTATCAAACAAGCTGTTCCAATTTTATTTGGTTCTATTTCATTATTTCGATAACAATCTTTCTATTTCATTACTTTGATAACAATCTAAGCCAGAAAATTGTGTTTTTGCTATTCTTTGTCAAAAATTGTTATGTTTTTGCTACTGTGTGTTAATTTCAGTATAAGTTGGAATATTGTTCTGTTCTTACTACTGTGTTAGTTGGAATATCGTTTTTTCTTTCTATTGTTTTTGGATTCATTATGTCATTTGTGAATGAGACCAACGTAGGTTCTGCCCTTTTCTGTTCCCCACATAGGTTTTGCCCCTGTCATCATAGCCTAAAGGATTATACCTGACCTAACTAGATTAGAGTCTCTAGATAGGAGAAATTTTAAATGATGGTCTAAGAAAATTTTGTTTTACTTTCAGTAATACAAAATTGATTATGCACTATTTCAAGATATTCCTAGTGACAATACCAACCCTAAGACGACTAAGGATAATCGTATCATTATGGGAGTGTTACTCAACCATATGATCAACTCATAATTTGATATCTATTGCGAGTACAAAACTGCCAAGGAAAATTGGAATACGATAGAATTGAAATATGGGACTCATGATGCCGGTACTAAGAAATATACAGTTATTAGGTGGTTAAAGTTTATTATTGTTGATGATAAGCCCAATATGAACAAATTACATAAGTTTGAAAACCTAGTTGCTGAAATCCTTGCTGAGGGTATGCACATGTGTGAGTTTTTTCAAGTTAATGCCCTTATTGAGAAATTGCCTGCCTCATGGAATGAGTATAAAAATCAATTAAGGCATAAGAAGGACATTGATCAGGCATATAAAGATTTAGGATGCCAACTTTATAGAAGATAAGGCCAAATCGGGATGGGTCATGGGCCAAGGTGGTCAAGTCGAGCCGGGGCCAGAGCCAAGTAGCCCGACCTATAGCCCGCCTAAAGTAACCAAATAAAATGATGTCATTTTGTTTGTAGCAAAATGACATCATTTTATGCAAGTTTAAAATAAA
Source organism: Erythroxylum baracoense (assembly GCA_025629805.1). NCBI lineage: Eukaryota > Viridiplantae > Streptophyta > Magnoliopsida > Malpighiales > Erythroxylaceae > Erythroxylum > Erythroxylum baracoense. The sequence goes on from JAOTAY010031789.1 coordinate 11,384, forward strand.
TTCCACCAATAAAATGACTTCATTTTTGTTTAAGTTATAAAACATAACCTAAAACATAAGACAAAATGATGTTGTTTTGTTGAAAAGAAAAACGACATCATTTTGCTTCTCATTAAATGAAAGAACGTAGCAATCCCTCCCTCCCCCCTCACCCAACCACTGTTTTTGTCACTCACACAACACACGCACTCCTCTAGTTTTTCACTCTTCTATTCTTCATCCATTCTTCCTCTTCATATCACATTTTCATTCGTTCTTCTTCTTTATGTCATCTATTCTTTATTATTGGCCATGTGAATTGTGAAGTCACCAATGATCAAAATAACCAACTGTTCAACGTACTTAATAAGGTAATCTCTTATTTTTCTCCTCTTAATTTTGGGTTTTTTATTAATAGTTGATTGTTTTGAGAACTGATTCGACAAATTTGGGAACTTTGTACATTAATATTGGGAATATAGAATAACACATGTATAGTGTTTAATGAAATGTCACACTCTTGATTGTTAGTCATTTGCTTCTTTATTAGATCACATGGTAGTAGATGTTAGATGTAATGATAGTAAGAGAGCGAAAGAAGATTACATATTACTTGTTGATTTGTTACTGAAATAAGATTCAGAAAGAAGAGAAAACATAAATATGAGGACTTTGATATGGTGTCTTTCTGCTTATAGTTATAGAGAAGATAGGTAGAGAAACAAAATATACAAATTATTAATGACAGAACAAAGTATCATACTTTAATCTCATTTTTAATTTAAATTTTTTAAATAGTGTTTTTTTTAAGAAGTGGTTTTCAAGGGTTAGTCAAAGTTGTCTTGAAATGGTGCATCTAGGAGCAAAAGAGGCAATTATAAAAGACAATGAAACTGTCAAACGATAATAAAGAAATTGTGTTAAGGGAGGTGATGCATGAGTGTTGACATCAATGTTTATGGGTAGTTGTCATATGCTACCATCGATATACCAAAACAAATCATAGGTTAGTAACATTGTTTGAATTTGGTTTCTCCATATTAGGTGGTTGTTAGAATCAAGTGTTGTTGTGAGATGATGTTTATAATGGTTATTAGAAATCATAGAGTTGTGATATGATTTGTAGACATATTCGTGTATGTGAAAGAGGACTTCAAGTGGAGTTGTAAGGAGAATATGTGGGTTAATTATTTTATTTAATGCACAAGATGTGCAATTGGAAACTTAAAAGATGTGTAGTTAGAAACAAAGAAAGAATTGTGGTTGAAAAAGAAAGATTTAGGATTGCAGAGTCGTTCCATCTTCTCTTTCGACTACAGCTGTTAAACAGGCACCCTAAATTACCTTTCCTGAAACTTATATCCTTTAGCTTTCTTAGCAACCTTTCTCTTATATCTACTAGCTCATTTAAAAGCTTTTTGTTTACTTTTTTTTTCACTTTACAACCTATTGAATCGTTTTTGAAAAAATCTCTTAAAGTAATTCTAGACATGTGATTTCATATACATATGTCTAGAATTAGAAGTTTAATGACAACTGGCCAACAATGACTTAGCAGCACCACTCTCTCTTATATGCAATTTCCCATACTTGCTATGAGGAGTATGTCTGATGTAATGTGTTACATTAATGTAAATGTTTTTTGTTTTTATTATTGATTTCCTACTATAAGAGAGATAAGAGTACATAAATGCTAAAGTGGATTAATGTAAGGAGGTTTTTCAAATTCTGTCCTTTTGTATTTTAATCAACTTTCCAAGTTACAAGTTGGGAAGAAGCACTATAACTGTGTATGTTACATTCCACAAGTGCATGCATTGAAGAAAGTGTAAGAGGTTGAGGGCAGATTTAAATCATGAAAAACTTGCAAAATATGGAAGGAGTATTAGGAAAAGTGCGTAAAAGAAATTTTTTTCAGGAAAATAATACATGAGACTTAGGTAGTTTTCATCTTCTTTTATATATGAATATTTTGGTCCAATAAGGGAGTGTGATGAATAAGTGGTTTGTGATTAACAAGTTAAATACCACCATGGGTCCCAGATTTCAAGACATGTGGCATGTTGCATGCCTATGGGAGATTATTCTTAAACTTAACAAATCGGTCTTTTAGATAAGTAAAATTGTACGATCAAGTATTTTATTCCTATTAAATTGTGATATACTAATTATTAAGTTACAAAATTTTTATTTTCAGAAAACATCAACCGAGATTATAACGGCTATTCAATGTATTGCATTGATTGTGTTTTCAATAGATAGGAACTTTGAATATGGAGAAATAACTAGGTTGATTTTTTTATTTTCTTAAACATTTTGTTTTATATGGAATATTTTAACTAAAATATGGGCAAAGTATTTTGACTAAGAATGTGTCATTTCCTAATACATTCTTTTTTCTAACATCAAGTATTTATATGTTTTTTATCAGATGGATGAGCATATTCCTTTATTTGAGAGTTTTAGTCTAGTACTTGAAGTAGAAGTGGAAACGTTTATTCCGATACCAGCTAATGATAAAAGTTCAATTAGAACTCAAGTTACTTAACATAAAAGTGAAGTTTGGAATCACTTTCTTCACTTTAAGAAGATTATATTGACCAATGGAATTGAAAAAGCAGAGTGCAATTATTGTCAAAAGTTGTATTTGAGTGGTTCGAAAGGTGTAACGTTTCATTTAAAGAGACGTATGGAATCACGTACTAGAAGGAAGATGGTTTTAGGAGGTCAAACATTTTTTACCCCTAACCTTATAAAAGGAAAGAATTAAATGACCGTAACAAAGATAAACAACCATTGTCTATGGTTGAAAGCAAAGGATTCATGATATTACTTAATTTACTCCAATTGACTTTTAACGTTCCAAGTCGGAGTACATTAAGAAATGATATTTTTAAAATTTTTGAGGATAAAAAGAGATAAACATTAATAGCATTGTCGAGTGCTCAAAGACAAATTGCCATAACAATAGACATGTGGACAGCCAATAACCAAAAGAAAGGCTACATGGCGATGAAGACATTATACTGATAATGATTGGAAGTTATGCAATAAACTTCTGAGGCAACTTATATTCTTTAATATTGTTATCATTGACATTTTTCATTATTTTATCAATTTATGATTCATGTTAGTATTTTTTCATGATAGGTTCATTTATATGCCAACACCGCACACAAGTCAAAAATTAGCAAATGTGTTGGAAGGCTGTTTGATGAATTTGAACATCAAAAACAAAATATCCTCCATCATAGTTGATAATTTTAGCACAAATGATGCTATGATTGAGAAGTTGAAGGTAAGATGCAGGTTGGGAGCTTATTAGCTTGAGGTAAGTTATTTCGTATATGTTGTTTTGTGCATATTCTTAACTTGATTGTTAAGGATAGGTTAGAGATGATAAAAGAAGCAATATAGTGTATTCAGAATAGTGTCTTATATTATAGTGCAACTCCTAAAAAAGTTTAAACTTTTGAAGATAGTGCACAAATTTTATACAATCCAAATTCAACGAAGTCGGTTTTGGATTTTCCTACTGGATGGAACTCAATCTTTAAGATGTTGGAGTTAGCAATCCCATATGCTCAGCTATTTATTAGACTAGCCAAAAAGGATTCTCAGTATACTTGCATACCGTCAGCAGTTTTATTGAACTTAGCTAAAGAACTTTATATGAAGTTGAAATTATTCAATAATTGGACTGAATTGTTCTCATGAACAAAAATATCCAACTTTGCACTGTATCTTTAGCATTATGTCTAACATAAAGCATTTTTATCATTATGAATGTTTGACTTCAATACAGTTATTCGGACTATGGTGGAGTAGGTGACAAGAAGTTTAATTCTTATTGGTCTAAGGTTTGAGATATTGTTATAATATTACATTCGTTGGACCCGAGGTATAAGATGGACAGGTTTGAATATATTTACAATGCATTGTACAATGGAGAAGCTTAAGAGTGTTTACATATTATGAAACAATTATGGTATCAATTATTTAATGATTTTGAAGTCATAATGAAGCAAACTCATCGGGATCTTAGTGGTGTTACAAGCAATTCAACTCTAAATTTAGTTTCAAGCTTGACCTTTTCTTCTGACCCATTATTGATAGATTCTCTTTCAAATTTTTTGAAAGAGAAAATGGCTAGGATTTCTTCAAATACAATGGAGTTAGATAAAATTTTTTCTATAGATTGTGTTCCTGAAACTAAAGGTAAGTCGTTTGATATATTGTTATGGTGGAAGATGTCTGGACATAATTATCCAATCTTACAAGTCATTACATGAGACGTTAGCTATTTATCATGCACTGTTGCTTCAGAGTCTGCATTTAGTACTAGTGGTCAAGTCATTACTCCTCATCATGGTCGACTTCATTATCAAACTATGGAAGCCCTTATGTGTGCTCAAAGTTAGTTAAATAACGAAGATATTGATGGTAAGTTCTTTTCTTTTTAATATATTTATTTTATCTATCTTTATATCATCTTACATAATATTATGTTTTTTATTTTCCTACAACCATAGGTATTAATGCAGAGGGCATTTGTGAAATAAATCGACCAATTTAAGGTTATTTTGATCAAATATATGAAGATAAAGGTATTTTTAATTTTCTTTTAATTTAATATTACATTACTAAATATTCAATTTGTTTTAATATTATATTACTAAATATAATGTTTATACATATAGATGATTTGATCCAAATTGTTGACGATCCTTCCAACAAGTACAATGAGTCAATTAGATGTTCTCTTAGTCTCCACTCTCCAGTCTATCCGGCATGATATTATCCTAATTTTGTAAATCGTATCATTTCTTGTAAAATGATTTAGATAATCATTCGTGTACAGCAAAATTTTCTATAATTAATGAATTTGGTTTTACCAATTCTCTCTTATAATAATTAATAAATTATTTATGAAAAATTAAAATTCGTAATTAGTTGAATTGAAATTCTTAACTATAACTATTAACTTAATGAATTTTCCTACAAATTTCTAATCAATTAAATTAAAATTCCTAATTAATCGTACCAATAAGTAAATCTCAGGATTTTAATTTTAAAATGTATTTCCTGATTAATGATATGTAAATGTATATAACACCCTTCAGTCTAAACCTGACTTTTATCACGAATTATGTTAACATTTAGCTCATTATACCTGAAATATCACTTAAAATATTAAGAAGATAGTGATATTACGTTTTCATTTAATGGCTTATAATTTTATTAAAATGAAATATTAAGTGGTTTAAATAAAAAGATATGAATATTTTGTAATTTAATATTCGATAAATTAATAACTTTATTATATCATAATTATATATTGTTATAATTTAAAGATGTGACAATATATATATATATATATATATATAGTAAAAAAAGTGAAAATTTTATAAATTTTATGAAATATGGTGTGTTTATAACACTCTAAGGATGAGAAGGATTTAAAATAAAACTTATAACAAGGTTTCAAGTGAATAATTACCCTTAATAAACTTTTAATTAGAGTGATTTAGGAATGAATCTTCTAATATTAGAATTTAGAAAGGAGAAAAAATTATGAATAGAAATTTATATCAATTAGAATATAATTATTTTTTTAAAAAGTAAAAAAATTATTTTCAAATGTAATAAAAATAATAATTTAGAAAAACATATCAAAAGAATTTATAAGATGTATTCTAGTTTTAATAAAATAATAGCTATTTTCAATATAATATACCATACGTATTTATTTTTATAACTCAATTACTTATATATTCTTTTGGAATTGATAAATTAGGATTAATAAAGTTATTAATTCATTTTAAGATTAATATAAACACTTATATACGTAATGTATATATTGTGTAAATATGAAAAATAAAACAAAAAAGTTTAAATGAGTTAAGAGTAATCAATTTGGAAATGTTGTAGTTATATTTTTTTTGAATTCATAAATTATGAATTATAACATCACCATTTATAGTAAAATGTAGGATGGAATTACCTATAAATTATACAAAAGTATTTATATAAAATAAATGATATAAAATACGAACCAATATATATTTATTAAAATATATAGCTATGATAATGTTGTTATAATTATTCTCTACAAACAAACGAATTTAAATTTACTTTTTAAATTTTATTATAACAATTATTTATAACGTAAATTTAAAAAAGTTATTATCTAAGTACAATTTATTTCAAATACTGTTTTTACGTGTTTTAAAAATTATTATAATTCTTTTTAATATGATTTTAAAAAATAAGTTTATTAAGTTTATAATATAATTTTTTTAACTTTTAATATTTTTAGAAATTATGTACAAAACTTTTAATTGATGTTGTTGTTGTACTTAAAATAATAATTATACATGTAACTTTTAGTTATTTTTATTTTTTACTTCTATAAATATTATTGTCTTTTCATATTATAAAATTATTAAACAATCCTTGTAAAATTTTATATTTTTATTACATGTATTAAAAGAAATTAATATCATGATTACTCTTAACGCATTTAAACTTTTTATTTTATTTTTCATATTTACATAATATAAACATTATGCATATATGTATTTATATTCATCTTAAAATGAACTAATCACTTGATTAATCCTAATGGATCAATTCAAAAGAATATAAAAGTAATCGAGTTATAAAAACAAATACGTATACTATATTATATTGAAAATCGCTATTATTTTATTAAAACTAGAATACATTTTATAAATACTTTTGACATGTTTTTATTACTTTTGAAAATATCTCTTTTAGTTTTTTCTCAAATCATTATATTCTAATTAATATAAATTTATATTCACAATTTTTTCTCCTTTCTAAATTCTACTATTAGAAGATTCATTCCTAAATCACTATAATTAAAAGTTTCTTAAAAGTAATTCTTTACTCGAAACCTTGATATAGGTTTTATTTTAAATCCTTCTCATCCTTTGAGTGTTATAAGCATACCATATTTTATAAAATTTATAAAACTTTCACATTTTTCTTTTTAATATATATTATCTCACAGCTTTAAATTATAACAACATTTAATTATGATATAATAAAGTTATTAATCTATGGAATATTAACTTACAAAATATTTATGTCTTTTTATTTAAACAAATTAATATTTCATTTGAATAAAACTATAAGCCATTAAATGAAAGAGTAACTTCACTAACTTCTTAATGTTTTAAGTGATATTTTAGGTATAATGAGCTAAATATTAATACAACTGTGCTAAAAGTCAAGTTTAGATTGAAGGGTGCTACATACATTTGCATATCATTAATAAGGAAATACATTTAAAATTAATATCTTGAGATGTACTTATTTGTATGATTAATTAGGAATTTTAACTCAATTGACTAGAAGTTTGTAAGAAAATTCATTAAGTTAATAGTTATAGTTAAGAATTTCAATTCAATTACAAATTTTAATTTTACTTAAATAATTTATTAATTATTATAAAAGAGAATTGATAAGACCAAATCCATTAACTATATAAAAATTTTTTTGTACACGAATGATTATTTAAACCATTTTACAAGAAACAATACAATTTACAAAATTAAGATAATATCATGTCAGATAGACTATAGAGTGAAGACAGAGAGAGCATCTAATTGTAATTGGTAGGATTGTTAAAAGTTTAGATCAAATCTTTTGTATGTACAAACATTATATTTAGTAATATAATATTAAAAATAAAAAATAATATTTAGTAATGTAATATTAAATTAAAAGAAAATTAAAAATATCTTTATCTTCATATATTTGATCAAAATAACCTTCAATTGGTTGATTAATTTCACTAGTCCCCTTTGCATTAATAACTAGGTTGTAGGAAAATAAAAAGCACAATATTAGGAAAGATAATATAAAGATAAAATAAACATATCAAAAAGAAAATAACTTACCATCAATGTCTTCATTATTTAACCAACTTTGAGCATACCTAAGGGCTTCCATAGTGTAATAATGAAGTCAACCATGATGAGGAGTAATGACCTAACCATTAGTACTAAATGTTGGCTTTGAAGCAATGATGGATGATGAAATTGGTAACAAGTCACATGCAAGGACTTACAAGATCGAATAATTATATCCAAACATCTTCCACCATAACAATATATCGAACTACTCACCTTCAGTTTACTCACCTTCAGTTTCAAAAACACAATCTTCTAAAAAGTATTTATCTAACTCCATCATATTGTAAGAAATTCTAACCCTTTTCTTTTTCAAAAAATTTGAAAGAGAATCTGTCATTAAAGTCAGAAGAAAAGGTTAAATTTGAAACTGAAGTTAGAGTTGAATTACCTACAGCACTGCTCAGATCCTGATCATAAGTTTGTTGCATTCTAACTTGATAATCATTAAACGATTGATACCATATATGTTTAATGGTATACAGACACTCTTGAGATTCACCACTATACAATGCATTATAATTATATTCAACCCTGTCCATCTTGTATCTCGAGCCCAACACATATATTACTACAACAATATTTCTAAGCTTAGACTAATAAGAATTAAACTTCTTCTCTATTCACTTCTCCATAGTGTGAATAACTGCATTGGAGTCAAACATCCATAATGATAAAACATGCTTTATGTTGGACAATGTACTAAAGATACAGTGCGATGTTGAACACTTTGTTCTTGAGAACAATTCTGTCTAATTATTGAATAATTTCAACTTCATACAAAGTTCTCTATCTAAGTCCTATTGATCTTCTGATGGTACGCAGGTATACTGAGAATCCCTTTTAGCTGCCTACCCTTGAGTAGGAAGGTGGAAAATACCACTCTTGGCTCATTTGTACATCCCGTAACTAGATATATCTTTGTAACTCGGTCTAACCATGTGAGTGCACTCTATGGATCTCCACTCCCATGAAAAGGCTTCACGCACAATTTACACACCCTTTCGATGGAACATCCAAAAGTTTCTCTATTTTTAGGTGACTACTGCATCGCCGCGGCAAGTATCTAAGCCATCTACTCTAAGGTAAAATTTCCCTAGTTGGTTCTGCTAGCCCTGACGGTTGAGAATGGGGTTGATTCGTGGAAGCACTTACTGGGTCTGGCAAGTGTTCCTCTTCCCTTCCTGGTGGTGCCTTAGGTGTAGGAGCCATTGGTGTGGCCCTACGGGGACGTCCACGGCCTTATCTGTGCATCGTACAATACATTTAGCAAACTACAAATATATAAGACTTTCATATCCTGAACTATATGCATGTAAATCACAACATTTTATAGGTTACCTCACTTTGAAAACAACTTTAAAAACATTTTACAAATGCATTAAATAGAAAGGGCTAACTTTGCTCTGATACCAACACTGATAGGCCCCTTTCCTAATGACTAGGTGATCTGCCTGGCACCCTATGAAAATCCTCCAGTCAATATCCAATCTAACTAGAAAGGTCCCTTGGAGATAAGCCCTTTCCCTTTTCTTCAAAATATTTTAACTCAATATAAAAAAAGGGCAGCAATGGAAGTTTTTAAATGTAACTTTTATTTAAAATTTCGACTGCATAACAACTGTTATTTAATAAAATAAAACATTTTAGGTTTCTGAAAAGCAATTCAAAACACTTCTATCTATTTAAGCAAAGCACCAATGCTACTTCTGGACATCAAGTTCATTCAGAAACAATCTCAAAGGTTCAAACATACTCATGCATTTAGTTAAAGAAAAGAACATTTACAAATAACCATATTTTCATAAAAACCAAAATCAAGACATATTTACAAAGATGATGAACTATACGTAGTAAAACATTTACAATCTATCTTTACACGAAAGATGTTCAAAACATGTTCATAATTACGTAATACATGTAAACCAAATGCACAAGAAAAATTGCCTCCACAGCTGCACGTGATGAAGGTAGCTACTCAAATGGTGGAGTCCCAGCTACTGAAATACCTGAGCATGCACCTGGGAGGTTAAAATTTAAGAAGAAGGACATAAAATAAAGGGTGAGCTAAACGAGCTTAGTGAGTGTTATGGTTTCCATTCAAAAAATTTATACAAACATTAACCTCCAAAAAGAAGAAAGATAATTTCCTTTTCTTTTGAAGCAATAACCAATATTCTGACATAACAAATTCATATGATCAATGCACATGTAAAACACAATTAAGTTCCTCTTTTCTTATAAGGTAAATAGAGATGACAATCGATAGTTTCATAAACTTTCTCATTTAAAATTTTCTTTGCCATTTGGTACCATTAGGTGTAAGGTTATGGGGCTAGTTCTGCATTGCTTACCCTTGTTAGCTAACCTCTAGTAGTGTAGCTAGTTCTGCATTTCTTATCTGCACTAAGTTAACCCCTATATACCAATTATTATAAAGTTGGCTCTGATCACTTACCCATAACGGTGCTGACACTACATATAAATCAGTGGTTATGGAGCTGGTTCTGCATCACTTTGCTATAATACTGCCAGCACAATATATACTCCATAAATATAGAAGGTGACTCACAAGACATACTGGTAGACACGACACCACCCACCATTGCTGACAGACGCACCCCCAGACACTGCCATGTATGTTAGGATGTACTCTGATCAGTATAATCATATATATAAGGAGACCTAATGGCGTACCATAAGCTAAACAACAATTAATACACAGGCGCACCATATTTCTATACCAATTCAATTCGTGCTCAAATTCCATTGTTGTGCCAATTCAATGCATATGCAATTTCAATTTGATGCCATCTCAAAACATATATATAAATCTTATAAAAATTAGCTTTCAAATTCAAGTAGCAACACCAATAACCTTATTCATAAACAAACTTTTCATGATAAAATAGAAACCAATTTTCTTTTATAAAATCAGTTTAAAGGTACAATCGCAATTTTGTCATTTATCGCTAAGTATGCTCATATGTTGAGTGCCTCTTCTTACCCTACACAATTTACCAGTCGTTTAATTATTTATTTCCACTATAAGAAAAAAAAGCATTACAACTATCAATTCAGTTTTAACTACCATAAGTTATTCCATTAGTTTTCATTTTAACATCTAACTCCAGAATTTTCTTTAAATGGTTTTTGTTAAAAACATCATCCCATCCACTTAAATGATATTATGGTCAAATAGGTCATGCTAACATTTTTCCATTTGATTTTTCATGAAAACAACCTTAAGATTTCGGTTTATTTACACCTTAACCATAATTGAACTTCAACAAATCACATCATCAATTAGTTTACTCTTTAGGGACGAATTGTCCTCACTATATACATATATATACTATTCGACTTTCTTTCGAACTTTTCAACACATTTCACCTAAGGTCCATACTAAGCATCATTTAAACTCATCAAACCAAAAATTACAATTTTTCTCCAATATTTTCTAACTTGGCTGAATACACCACTCTTTCACTTTCATTCCATTTTTCTTCACACATCTTCTCCTTATTACACATAAATGAACTCAAACTAATTCTAATTCAATCCTTTTTCATTTCTTTACTTCATTGACATCAAATCCATATCATGAACATCATAACTCTAACCTTGGTTTCTTGATTCAATTTTGTTGTTTTCAACCTTTACTTGCTTTCAATTTTATTATCTACTCTATAATAAGTCAAAAACAACCTTTGATCTTAAATAACTCCATTCCATATGAAATACACAAAATAAACAACTTAAACTAAGAAAAACTTACCACTTTTTCTCCCAATCTCTTAGGAAATTGGTGAACACTAATCCTAGTTTAAGATTTCTTCAATTTTTACTCCAAATCCACCAAAACTGACGCCTCTTTTCTTCCTCATCTCCTTGGCCGAATTCTCCCTCTTTCTCTCTTCTTTTCTTCCTTTCTTTTTGGTTCTCATGAATCCTCCTTTCAAATGAATCAAATTTTGTCTTCTTTTGCCTTTTTATACTACGTTAACTCTTTACATGTCATTCTCTTATCAAACATCTTAAATGACTCATCATCATCTAATTTAATGTTTCTTAAACCATATGGAGTCCTTTAATTGGTCAATAAATGTGAGTCATTTAAAATTTATTAACTAATTCCATTTATGTGAAAAAACCAATTTGCCCTTTTATGGATTAACCAGATTAAATCCCAAAAATATTCTACAGTCATCTTACCATCAAATTGACCACGGGATACTTTAATTAGGACCAACACTTAGTAATTAGGTGGCTCAAAATTTTTGAATGGGTTTAAAATTATTAATACCCATTATTTTTCAAAAAGGGTATTTTTGTCCTAAACTTATGAAATTCCCAAAATTCATTTGACTGTACTTGTTTTCGATCCATTTCAATGTCATCTGACTCTAATACCTATTCTAGGTATTTTTAAATTTTTCAATTTTTCAATTTTTTCAGGGTTGGGTCCTCAAAATCCGTATTCAAGTGGAAATACTGTTTACCCAGGTTCATTATTCATCAAGAAATACTATTCACCCAAAATAAAACCTATAAACTGGCAGAAGGGAAAGAAAGTTTGGGGTTTTGCAAATAACCTTAAACTATCTCTTCTAGAATGAAGCAAAGACTATTTGTACAATTAAGAGCAACCACCTTAACTCCATATCTCATTTCTGTCTAAGCATAAGAACAATAGTTGCACTGTATTCACCTTTAGTGCCCGTGCCACTCCTAAAAGTCTAACTACCTTGGAAAATTATATCTCCATCAAATCTTGTCAAATTCTTCATAGAATGTGTCTTACTTTGTCTCTATTCTTTACAGACACAGAGTAGCAAAGTTTCGGCTCTCATGATCATGGACCATTATTGAGATTGAATTCCTTGCTATGATTGAACTGGCCTACATCTCCATTATATCTAACTAACCTTGTTACCTGATCAGCTTCTTTCTTTTACTTCCAAATCCATCCAATTTTATACACCTTTTAATATATAAAGAATTCAATCCTTAACTCCATTTCTCATTTCTATCTAAACATATGTCCAACCTCACTTTGTTAACTCTGCCCCTTATTTTAACTCCCAACGGACTTCTTAAAGCCAAAATCAACCCCACTTCTCAACCTGTCTTCTCTATAACTACAAGCACAAAGGCACTTTCTCAAAGTCCCACATTTCTCTTCTTTCTGATTCTCATTTCAATAACACATCAACAAACAATATGCAATCTTCTTTCGCCCTCTCACTATCATCACATCCAATGTCTACTACCTGAAGTAAATCACACGTTAGTAAAGACTTTAAGTTCAAGAAGCTATATACACAAGAAGGGGGGGGGGTTGAATGGTGTATCCTCCTTTTTTGCTATAAAGTCTTTAAAAGAAAACTTTTCTTTCTTATTAGAAAAATATCACAACTTATTACGTAGAAAAATTGCAAATTATTTCTCTAAGAGTTTTAACAAAAAGTAAACTAAAGTTAAAGAGTAGAGAATAGACGATGCGATTTTTATACTGGTTCACCCCAAACCTTGGGCTACGTCCAGTCCTCAGAGTTCGTCTGAGTGTTCCACTATTCTTCAAACGTTTACAAGTATTCTTTCCTTCCA
>JAOTAY010031807.1:0-24909 GCA_025629805.1 Erythroxylum baracoense
TAATGTGAATATTACTATATTAACTTGAACAAATGTATTTTAGTGTTGCATATATTAACCAAACTTTGATCAACGGATATGTTCAAGTGCTTAATGAAATGGTTTAGATAATAAATATTTTAGATAAAATCCAATAATAATAAATTTTTCAATGCTACGATAAGAAAAACATTGCTTTCAAAAACAACACATTTGAATATTACCTGGATTTAATCAAAGTAGGAGTTAATATTGTCTGATGTCAATTTTTGGCAAGTATGTTATCTAAGCTAATTTTAAAAGACATGATAATCATATACTAACTTTTATTAGTTGTTTTGTGTATCTTTAAGAAAGTGCTATTTGTAGGTTTCAAATACCATACCTTAATATATATAATATGACAACTCCAAACATTCAATACAACTCCTATAAATAAAAAATAACATCACTCATAACAAATAAGTAATACTTTCACTTTATGCCATTTCTCACAACATACAAGTAATTCATTCACTTTATTATGGGAATAAAAAATTGACTATAATGAATAAATGCCTCGGGGTAATATTTGAATGTATGGCCAAACAATATAAAAGGAAATGTTTGTTCTAATAGACATTTCATCAAACAATTCACAGGCAACCTTTATTATCTCTAATTAATAACAAAACAACTGCATTTTTTCATTATCTACCAACAACACATTTAAACAACAAATAAACCAACAATTCAAATAAAAAAAGCATAAACCAACAATTCAAACAAAACCCACCCCGCCGACCCACCGACGGTCATATATATAAGCATCTACCACCTTCATTTTTTGGAGACAAAATAAACCCAATAGAGTTGTTACCTGAAAATGATGCACGATGGACCAAAAACGAAGCAAAAATTAAAGGTGGAAGCACTCCAAGAAAAGAACTGACAGTGTTAATGATGGGAGGAGAGAAAAATAGTAGAGGGGAGGGAGAAGAAGGGGAGCTTCGAGTCTCATAAACGTTGGTGATAAAACGACGTCGTTTGGATTAAAACCAAATGATGTCATTTTATTTTATGACAATTCGACAGTTATCAACGGAAACACATTTCCGTCAGTAATTTGCTGACGAAAATATTATCCCATTGGTATTTAAGTTGCTTATTTTTCCTGCCAGCTGATGCTGCCTAATTTTATGACTAGACAATATTTTCGTCTGTAAATTACTGACGGAATTACTGATGGACATATTGTCAGGTCGGTATTCAAGTTGCTTATTTTTCATGCCAGATGATGCCGCCTAATTTTGCGACAAACTCTTGTTTTCTGTTTTCCATCACTATAATATGACGAAAAACACACGGGGATATTTTCTCTTCACGTTTAAAGAAGAATGTTTTGGCAGTCGATAAATTCGTCAACTTTACCAACAGAAAGTCAATTTCACGCATTCTGTCGCTAATTTTCTATTAATAATTTGTTAGAAGCTATTAGAAGCTATAAAATAAATATAAAAAATCTCATTCAACTCACGTTGCAACAACTACTATACCACTTGGTTCATCCATTGATAAGACAATTATAGCTTCAACAGATGATTTTACTAAATTCACTCAGTTCCAAGAAGCATTGAAAAACTCATTGAACCCTATCTTTGCTATTTTTGACTCAAGTAGCACACCTACATGTCTTCTCTCTCTTCCTTATAAAAAGGTCCTTGATTTTGATGCATCAGATCATATAATGGCTAATCCCTTTTTTTTTCTAATTTTTAGAAACACTCTTTTTTTCCCATCTTACTTTAGTTGATGGATCTACTTCATCTGTTTTTAGCTTCAAAACCTTTAACCCACTCCATTACTATTATTTTCCTCTACCTTAAACTTACTAAGAATTTCCTTTAATTTAATATCTATTAGTAAACTTACTCGTGCCTTAAATTGTTGTATCTCATTCTTTCTTTATCATTTTCTTTTTCAGGATCTTATGAAGAAGAAGATTATTTGTAAAGGAAATCATGAGGTCTCTACATTATAGATACCAAGGTATGCTAACCCATCACTTGTTCTAGTGTCTTAACTCCTTTTGAAGCTCATTGTCGGTTACAACATCCCTCTATACCTCAACTGGAAAAGTTATGTCCTTAATTTCATAATTTCTCTAGCTTATATTGTAAGTCTTGTCAATTCACCAAACACCATTGTTTGTTTTCACTTTCCTGAGTTAATAAATGAAATAGTTTTTCTTTTTGAATTAGTAAATTATGATGTTTGGGCTCTATGTCCTATGGAGTCTAAAAATGGATTTCAATATTTTGTTATATTTATTGATGATTTCTTTCGATGAAAAATTGTTTTAAATTATTCTCCCATTTATTGCTTGAAATAAAAACACATTTTAATATCTCTATCCATACTTTGAGAAGTGACAATGCATTGCATTCTTCATTAGTCCTCATATGTTGAGACACCATCTCAAAACTATGTGGTTGAAAGATAAATTTATCATTTTTTGAAATTGTCAGAGCACTCTTATTCTAAATGAGTTTTCCTAAACTAATTTGGACCAATGCAGTCTCCACATCCTGTTTCTTGAATAACAGTATGCCTTCATTTTTCATGATGAAATTACTCATGATGTTATTTTTCTTTCTAAACCCTTATCCCCTCTTACACTGCAAATTTTTAGTAGTCCTTGTTTTGTTTTTGATGTGCATCCACATGTCACTAAGTTAGATCCTAAATCTTTACGATGTGTATTTTTTGCTACTCTCGTCTACAAAAAGGATATAAGTGCTATTATCCAACTCATAACAAATATCTTGTGCCAACCAATTTTACATTTTTTGAACATATTTGTTTCTTTGATACTTTTTTAGTACATAAAAAGAAGGAAGATGATCTGTTAGTTTATAAGATCTCTTATTAAAGCACCAATGTTACTGCTACCTATTTTTCAAGTCTATTCCAAAAGACAAAATCATCTTAATATAAGTTTAATACCTATTTTTTCTTTGACATTAGATCCAAAATTTGATGATCGCCAAATTTCTTTTTGAAAAGGAAAACATCAATGCACTTATCTTATTCCTCTTTTATCTTTTTATGATCATTTGTCTTCTTCTTCATGTTCTTTTATTGGTTTACTTGATTCCATGTCTCTTTTAAAAATTGTTCATGAAACTTTGTCTCATCCTAGTTGGTTTAATGCTATAACAAAGGAGATGAATGCTTTATATACTAATGGTACATGGGATTTAATGAACTTACTTATTAGAAAGAAGGCTATCAAATGTAAATGGGTTTTTTCAATTGAAGTCAATTATAAAGGATCGATGGCTCAAGTTAAAGCACAAATTGTGGAAAAGATTATGCTTAGACTTATGTTGTGGATTATTCTAATACTTTCTCATTTATTGCTAAACAAACCTTTATTTGTCCATTCATTTTAGCGGTAGCTACTTGTAATTGACCCTCACATTAGTTAGACAAAAAAAATGCGTTCTTACATGGTGACCTCAAAGAGGAAGTGTATACATGCAACCATCTAGGTTTGTTGCTTAGGGAGAGTATGGGAAAGTTGTCATCTTCAAAAGTCCCTCTATGATATTGAAACAGAGTCCACATATCTAGTTTGGAAAATTTATTCAAGTAGTGTAAATGTTTGAAATGAATAAGACTAAATATGTTCACTTAGTCTTCTACAAAGAATCTACAAGTTGGATTATTCTCCTTATTATGCATGTGGATGATATCTTCATTACTGGAAGTGCTTCAATAGGTATTTCATCACTAAAAACCTTTTGTTATAGTCAATTTCATATATGAAAGATTTAGGAGCATTGAAGTACTTTTTTGGAGTAGAAGTAATAACAAGCAAGAAAGGTGTTTCTTGTTGAAAAAAAATATGTACTTGAACTGTTAACTAAGATCAAAGAGTTAGGACTTAAGTTATGCAACAACCCAATGCCTTTTAATCTATAACTCACCAAAGATAAAGAATTTCTTAAAGACTCTAAAAAATATAAAAAATTAGTTGGAAAATTAAGCTATCCTATATTAACTCACCCTGATATTGCATACTT
Organism: Erythroxylum baracoense; assembly: GCA_025629805.1. Classification (NCBI taxonomy): domain Eukaryota; kingdom Viridiplantae; phylum Streptophyta; class Magnoliopsida; order Malpighiales; family Erythroxylaceae; genus Erythroxylum; species Erythroxylum baracoense. The sequence continues at coordinate 4,047 of JAOTAY010031807.1, forward strand.
TATAAGTTTTGTAACTCAGTTTATTTCTTCTCCAACTGTTAGAATAGATCTTATTTTACTGATATCCAAGATCCCTACCCTACAGATCCCCAAAGATAAGTTCACTTATTGAACTACAATATAGTGATCGACTATTTGATGTGTGTAAGTTTTAATAAATAACCCTCGATAATCCATAAATGCACTGTTTGTTAGTATAGTACCTAAGGTGTCGATCCCACAAGGAGGGATAATCTAATCCTAAAATTTAAGGCCAAAATATAATACAAAAATTCAAATTGCATGAAACTAAAAATGAGAAATTAATTCAATCAATCAAATCAAATTAAGAATCAATTACGAAAATACTAATTACTAAGAAATTGCAACACAGCCAAGAATCAACCTAAGGAAATTACCAATTGAGAGAAAGGAAAATTTACCCATCCTTAATGCTAACCTAACTAATCCTAGGTTCTAGATGATCCTAGGGTTAATTATTCTCTCTCGAGTTATAACCATTAACCCTAAATCATAAACCCTAATCAAATTTTGGAAGTTGCAATCTCTCAATTAACAACCTATCCAAAACTTAATTAGTTTTGAAGTTCTCTAATAAACTATTGGAACCCTGTGCAAGATCTCTCTTCGCACAATTTACCGATTTGATTTAATTATAGTTTCTATTAAATCACCTAACTTTCGTTAGCCCAATTTAATCGTTTTTCATCCAATTCACCCTCTCAATTTATTATCGAAATATGCAATTGCATAATTAAATCACAATAAATCTGAATAATACTTAAACAATCAAATTTAATTAATTCAAAGATACAACTCTGAAGGTGAGTTTAGAGCATCTTCAACATTCAAAAATCCTATCATCAAATTGTTATTACAATTCCATACAATAATAAAAGTAAAAATAAATAGGAGATACAATATGAATGGATGATGGGAGGCAGTAACATCGGGAAACTCCTAATTTAGGGAGTACGTCGAGTTAGCTTCTTCTCCTCTTATCTCTTCCTTCTTCTCTTTCTCGATCTCTCAATGAATTCTCTATAGGGTTTCTTAAAGTGGCTGATACAAAAGCTCCTTTCTACCTATTTGTCTTGTTCTATAAATATCCTTTGTGTTTTAAGTAGCCTTAAGGGTTTTTCAGGGTCCAAAAGGTTCGAAAAATCCCTCAAAACTTGACGGTTTTAAGTGTTTGTGCATCTACCTAATGCAGGCCATGATCGTGGGCCACATCCGAGCCTTCTATCACGATTGTGGGCCATATCCTGGGCTTCTCTCAGGATCGTGGCATGTGAGCCATGATTATGGGCCAACTCTGGTGCTTCTGTCACGATTGTGCCACGATTGTGGGCTATTATTTTGCTTGAATGTTTCTAAAACTTCTCCATTCTTCGATGTTGACCCTGAAACACTAACAAACACATCAAGGTATCTCAAAACATAATAATTAAGCTCAAAGACTTGTACTAACCTATAAAACACTTAAAACACAATTAATTAACAAAATAACACAATTCTAACCTAAACTTATATTAAATGATCAAATTAATAGCTAAACACATATCAAATTAAGCCCTAAAACTTGATGCAATTTCCACTTATCATAAAGCAATAGAGAGCATCAAGTTTTTATCCCACTAGGACTAAAAGTACTAGTAATTACCTCTTTTTATCATTTAATCAACAAAATAAGATGATGGTTTAATTTAAACGATAAAGATAAACTAAAGTTCAACACAAATAATAACCAAGAATGAAAATTAATCAAAGATAAACCAAATTAAATAAATAATACCTAAGTAATGAATGTACTAAGATTTCTTAAACTTTTAACTCTTTATCATGCAATTTAATTAAAGATCATTAGGCTATGAAAATTTCTATCTTATGTTTTTATCTTTCTCAATAATATTGATAAATGATTAATTAACTATGTTTTATGCCTATATAGAGGGTGTTCTGCTTGTTATTTGAGATTTTTATGTTGTTTTTGGTATTTATTTTATTTCAAGTGTGTTTTTAGGTCTCAATTGCCTTCATGGATCAAAAGGAGAAGAATTAGGGGAAATCATGGCATAAAATAAAAGAATTGGAGTTATTTTGGAGACATACGCTTGTGTGAAGATGTACACACCCGTGTAAGTAATATATACAACTATATAAAGGGGCCATGTAAGAGACTATAAATATGTAAAGCTTTAAAGATGATGTTTTTGCTCATGTGGGAGAAGCAAGCCCGTGTAATTAATATACACTATCATGTCCTTTACCCGTATAAGTGACCAAGAATGTGTAAAGTTGTAATATTAAAGTATTTTTGAGATACACAATCGTATGACTGACTATGTATAATCCAGAAATCCTAATTTCATAATATAAAAAGCAATTATGAAGAGGAGACAAAAGGAAAGAAATTAGAGTTGGAAACTACAACAGAAATTAGAGTTAAAGACGCAATTCTAAACCTAAAATGAGGAAAAAAAAGAAGATTTCTTCAAGAGATCCGACAGAGAGTAGCCTTTTATTAAGGATTTAAGCGGGTTTCATTAAAGAAAAGGTGGGATATACATATCTCTGATTCTTTTGTTTTTTCAATTATTCTTTTGAAATTTTGATGTTCATTTCGTTTTCTATATTTAGGAATGAAATTTGTTTAATGCTAAGTAGCATGAACCTTAAGTTAGGATGAATGCTATAATTTAATCCTTTACTTAATGCAATTTGATTAATTGATTCAATAAGATTCAATTATGTGTTCCTATTCTTAAATTAATATGTTCGAGATATTAGTTTAATGTTTGATTTTATATGATTGAGAATGAGAAATCCTCTTATATGAATAGAGTTACCATAATTGGAAGAACTTGCATACAAACCTGAAGATAGATTGGCATAAATTATCTAAATTAGGGTCAAACCTAATAGAGAAATTCACGTATTGAGTAATACAATCATAGCAGTTTTAACTAGAAAGAGGTTTTATTAATCAACTGAGGATGAGTTATTAATAGCATTAATAAAGATGTTATCATAAGATAGGCGCTCCCATGATCAAATGATCAATAAAGTTGCATGATAAAGGGTTAATAATTCCTTATAAAGTGGAACAATCGACCTAGTTGTAAGGATTGCAAGGTGATACCTAACGCTTGCTTGTCAACTCATCATAGATTGTTAGTTATAGATATGGTAATTAAAAGTTAGAGGAAGAAGAGAATTCCTAATAAGTGTACCAGATTCAGATGGTGGAAAGTAATATATAAAGAAGAATAGAAATTTATAAGAGATGCTAACCGAATGTAGAAGAGAGTAATAACTATTTTAAGGAATATAACTAAAGAGAGGGTAATAAATAGAGAAAGTTACAAACTGGTAAAGAAAGAGGCAAAGAAGATAGTCTAATAAGCTAAAAGAAGAGCTTACGAGAAATTATACCAATGATTGGAAAGTAAATATGGAGAAAAGGATATATTTAATTTGATGAGAGCTAGAGAATGGAAAGCAAGAGACTTAGATCAATTTCTTCATATAAAAAATGAAGTAGGGAAGGTGCTTGTGGCTAAAAATGACATCAAGAGAAGATGGAAGAGATACTTCTATATCCTTTTAAATGAATGCATAGAGGCAATATCTTTTTAGGTAATCTTAGCATGTTCGAGAGGTATCGTAACTTTATTTATTGCCAGCAAATCACAAGAGAAGAAATTAAAAGAGCTTTGAGGGGGATGAAGAGTGGAAGGGCAATAAGGCTTGATGAGATACCTATAGAGGTGTGGAAGAAACTAGACGAAGAGGGTCTTACTTGGCTAGCGAAGATTTTTAATGTGATCCTTAAGTCCGCCAAAATATCGAATGAGTGGAGATATAGTATGCTAATTCCTCTATATAAGAACAAAGGGGACATTCAAAGTTGTAACATATATAGAGGCAGTAAACTACTTAGTCACACTATGAAGTTATAGGAGAAGGTGATTGAAAAGAGAGTGACAAAGGATGCAACTATCTTAGAAAAACAGTTTGGTTTCATGCCAAGAAGGTCCACAACTGAAGCTTTCTCCTTTGAATATTAGTGAAATATTATAAGCAAAGACAACACAACTTACACTTGATTTTTATTGAATTAGAGAAGGAAAATAACAAGGTACCTAGGGAAATCATGTGGAGGTGTTTAAAAGTTAAAGGAGTTCTTATGACCTATATACGGTTTATTAAGGATATATATGAAAGTGTTAAGAATAGAGTAACGATGATAGGAGGAGATACAAAACATTTTTTTATTGATAATGGGCTACACTAAGGCTTTTTATTAAGCCCCTTTTTATTTTTAGTAGTGATGAATGAGATCATCAAGAATATTCAAGGGGATGTATCTTGGTGTATATTATTTACTGATGACATTATTTTAGTGGATATGATGAAAGAGGGTATCATGTCAAGTTAGAACTTTGGAGGGATACGTTAGGGTCAAAGGATTTTAAATTGAGTAGGACTAAGATTTAAGTACTTAGAGTGCAACTTTTCAGGCCCTAGGATGGCTTTTAATATGGAGATAAAGATTTTTCTGAAGTAATACCATAGAAAGAGTGTTTGAAGTGTCTAAGATCTGTCATCTAAAGCAATGAAGAGTTAGATGAAGGCATTGTACCATATCAAATCAAGGTGGAAGTTTTATGTAATAAGAAGATACCACTTAATTTTAAAGGTTAATTCTATCATCTAATGATTAGGCCAGCTATGTCCCATATTGGCCTATCAAACAAATGCATACTAGCATGAACTCTAGAGTGCCATCTAATTAATGAAACATGAAAGGACTAAATTAATTGTTGCCTCAAAAGGGAATTTTCCCTAACATCTAATTTACCCTTCCTATGCAATTTATCTTTGTGCCAAATGTAGTTTAGAAATTTTGGATTCCCTTGAAACTTGTTATTTATAATCTATTAAAGCCTAACATCAGACTTCTAAGTGGTTGAAACTTAAGGTAAGAAATCAAATATAGGACTCTTGATAGTCACTGTATAGACTTTCACTTTTCATAGTCGAGATAAAGCATCTGCAACTTGATTTTCTTGTCCCATCTTATGCTGAATCTTATTTTCAAATTGTATTAGCTTAATAAGTCATGCTTGTTGTGTTGGTTTAGTAAACCTCTGCTTTATGAAATACTTGAGGTTTTTGGTGGCCTGTACAAATGATGAAGTACTTATAAGCCAAATATGACCCATTTTTTAAGAGCCAACAATATTGCTCATCTCCTTCTCACAAAATTAAAAGTGATTTGTTCCTAAAAGATAATTTCTTGCTAATGTAGCCCAAAGGGTGGCCCTCTTGAGTTAACACTGCATTAATTCCATCTCACTAGCTATTGGTAGTCTAGATGTTATTGGTAGTAGGTTTGGGCTTTTAAAATAGTGCAGTTATTTGAAGTTCTTGGAGTCTAGCTAGGGAATAGGATTTAGCTGGTGTTTTAAGCTTGGACATATGCATAGTCATTTAGATTTCATCGAGTAATCCAGATAGAAACAAGCTAAGAACATTACCTTAAGAGATCTCAAACTTTAGGCATAATTTGTCAAAAGCATTAATATACTCTTGTAAAGTGCCTTGCTGCCTCAAGTTTCTTAGTTCTGATAAGGGATCTTTATGTTTTGAATAATGAAATCAAGCTCTCATGTTACAAACATATATTCTTCTCATTCAACATAAGCTCATTCTCCCTTCATTTTCATATAACCAGCATACCACCGCAATGCCTTGCCTTTTAAATGGGGTACCACTTTCTTGATTTTTTTCTGATAAAGTAACCTTTACATCAAACTTTTTTGAGTAAATTTCATTAGAATATAAGCATGAGTTTGTTACTGTGTTAGGCAACTCTTTTATTTTATGATTTCTAGGTTTTTTTATTTACTTCTAATTCTTGAAATTTTGTTTCCAAGAAAATGCTCATTATGATATAGATACCCAAATTTTCACAAATTACGACTTAGATGGGATGAGTCATCATCATGTTAGTGTAGTTTAGAGAATATCTAACATAACATGCTATTACTATTAATAACTTAATACAAGAAATCGAACTGTTAAGCACGCTCTGCAATTCAGATTTGCCTAATCAAAAAATGTATAGTTGGTTAGTGATAATGTTTACGAGAAAAGTTTGAAGAATATAATCGACTAGGATTTTATATCTGATCGGTCTTTTAATTGAAATAATTAGATCAATTGCATATCGAGCTTCTAGGGATTTATCACATGAATTAGTTGACTCTATTTTGCATAGGGCTCAATATATTTAGAAAATGTTCATGTTAAATGATCATGATCATTACATATCGAACAAAGTTATACTGAACTATATGAATTATGTTCATTTATGTATGCCAAGCTTGATATTGTTCAATTTAAATGATTTTTTACTTTATAGCTCTTCTTGAGTATGATAATTGATATTCAATTGTCATACAAATGATGATTTAGAACATCTATGTTCTATCAATTTCATTATATATATGTATTACATGACATTGACATATATGTATACTATTTCTTTCTTCCTTTTGAAACTTAGTACTTCAATTATAAATGTTGTATTGAAGAATGTTGTTGTTAAACTCAATAAGGGTGAGAAATTAAATGATGATAATTAAGAAATTTCAAGCATGAAAATCTAATATGTACTGAGGAGCAAGAGGCTCTTGAAACATGGAATGTAAATATAGACATTCCTAAGGAAGGTAATACAACTCAATGTAAAAGGGACCATAATGCTTACGAAATACAAGAGGAAGAATAACTCATTGGCTCGAATTACGTGGCTGAGCAGCATGGATAATGATATAATGCATGATTTATAAAAATATGAAATTGCAAAGGACATATGATTCTCATTAGCTGCATGTTTTGTAAGCACCTCAGTAACCAAAAGCAGGTCACTAATTATCAAGTTTGACATATTTAAGAAGTGATCATATTACATTTTAAAAGTATTTAAGTCACAGTTCAAACATGATAAGTAAGTTGTAAGACATTGTTCATGAGTTATCCAGTTAGTAAGTGCAAGTTACAAGTAATTACAACATCAAATTTAAAGGCATACAAGAAATAAGTTATTGCAGACATTTAGAGACTGTCAAAGTTTATAGCATGGAATATTTTAGATATTAGAGGGATTAACCCCTCTTTTTACATACATAAAATATTAATGGAGGATAATTTCAAATCGATTGACTAACCTTAACAAAGGCTTAACCCAAATATGAAGGAAGTTATAAAGGTAGAGGTAAATAACTTCTTGATGCATGAGTAATTTACCATATTTAGCTTATTTCGAAGAAGGGAGAAATGATAGTGGCACCTAATAAGAAGAATGAGTTGATCCCTACTAAAATCACCAGCGGTCGGAGTGTATGTATTAATTATAGGAAGTTGATTGACACCACTTATAAGGACCATTTTACTCTCCCTTTTATTGACCAGGTGCTCTAACAATTAGCTAACCATATGTACTACTATTTTCTAGGTTGCTTGTTAGGCTACTTTCTACTTCTAATAACCTTAGAGAATTAGGAGAAAACTATTTCACTTATCCATATAATACATTTACTTATCAAAGATTCCCTTTTGATTGGGCAAACATTTTAGAGGTGCATGATTTTAATTTTTGACGACTTAGTCAAATATATCATGAAGATATTTATGGATTACTTTTCTATTTTTAGGGATTATTTCAATAATTGCCTCCAAAATTTAGAAAAAGTACTTAAACATTATGAGGAAGCCAATATGATTTTGAACTAAAAATGACATTTTATGGTATAAGAGGGCATAGTTTTAGGCCATAAAATGTTAAAAAGGGGATATAGATTGATAAACCAAAAGTGGAAACCATTGAGAAATTACCACTCTTATTTTGGTTAAATTTATTAGAAGTTTTGTAGTATATGCAAGTTTTTATAGGAGATCCATTGTGGACTTTTAAAAAATTTCTAGGCCTTTAACCATATTACTTAAGAAAGATGTGCCTTTTGTATTCACTCGAGAGTGTTTGGATGTGTTCACTCTTCTTAAAGGAACGTTAACCTATGGTTCGATTATGGATGCCTCTTGTTGGAATCTTCCCTTTCAACTAATGTGTGATGCGAATGAGTTTTCAATAGGTGCAATTCTTATATAAAGGAAGGATAAACACTTTCAGCCTTTCGACTACGCTAGTAGGACTTTGACATATGCAAAAGAGAACTACTCAACTACAGAAGATGAGTTGCTAATGGTGGTTTTTTTCTTTTTATAAATTTTGATCTTATCTTATTTTTTCAAAGTTTTTGTACACCGATCACTCTACATTGAAATATATGTTGAACAATTCAATGCTAAGATTAATTAGATAGATTTTAGTGTTTAGGAATTCAATTTAGTGATTAAGGATAAAAAGGAGTTATAAACTTGGCAGTATACCATATCTCATTTCTAGAAAATCCAAATTTGGAGAGGCTTAGGGAAAACAAAACTAATGATATATTCTTTGAAGAGTGCTTATACAATCTTAAAAAGGTTAGTGAGCTTAAAATTCCATGATTTAATAATATTATTAAATATTTAGCTACTAATATTCTTCCTAATGATATTTCTCATCAGCAAAAGAAGAAATTCTTCTCTGACTTGAATAATTTATCATTGGGAAGACCCCTACTTGTTTAAGCTATATGTAGATTGGATAGTTTGAAGATACATTTTTGAAGTAGAAAGGTGGAAGATGTTAAGCCATTACCATACCGGTCTAGTTGGAGGGCATTATCATATGAATAAAACAACCAAAAAGGTTCTTCACTTAGGTTTTTACTAGCCTTCATTATTTAGAGATGCCCCAAGGTACATTTAACTCTGTGATAAGTTCCAACAAATAGGTAACATTTCTCGCTAAGATGAAATACCTTATAATTTTATTTTGGTTTATAAAATATTTGATATTTTAGGCATTAATTTTAGGGGTCCCTTTCTAGTTTCCAATGAGAATAAGTATTCACTGTATATTATGTCTCCAAATGCATTGAAGCTTAGGCTTTACCTACAATTGATGCTAAAGTTGTAGAAAAGTTTCTTAAAAATATATTTTCTTGATTCGACACACTAAGAACCATTATTAGTAATAGCTGTACTCGTTTTTGTAATGTCCAGTTTGAAAACTTTTGAAGAAATACGGAGTTAGTTGAAACCCTTTATGACCTTTAAATCAGTGTCCAAGTGGAAGTAGATAATAGAGAACTTAAACAAATACTAGAAAAGACAGTAGATCATTATAGAAAAGATTGTTCTGATAAGTTAGATGATCCTCTATAGGCCTATAGAACTACATTTAAGGCACTAATAGTTACTAACCTTATAGGTTAAGGTAGGACAAAGCATGCCACTTGCCTATTGAGCTTGAACATAAAGTATATTAGGCAATCAAGTTCATTAATTTTAATCTTAATCTTGTTGGTGAGAAAAGAAAACTCCAAGAGAATGAGCTTGAAGAATGACGTATAATTGCTTATAAAAAATAAAAGTTATACAAAGAATGATCCAAAAGTTAACATGATAAGAGGATTAAACAATTAAGCAATTTAAATAAGAAGATCAAGTCCTGTTGTATACTCTCTAATTAAATTATTTCTATATAAGCTAAAGTCCATACAGTCTACACCATTTGTAGTGAAGAGAGTTTTTCCTTATGGTACCATAGAGGTAAGCCATTTGGAAAAAGGTACATTTAAGGTAAATGGGCATCTTTTAAAGCATTACCTTGGAAGGAATTTTGACAAGCATGTTATAAAGGAGTTTAAGCTCCAAAATCAAGATGGAAAAAGCTAAAGTGGAAACGTCGAGCTAACGAAATAAATCAAATGCTTCTTGGGATGTAACCCAAGCTTTTTCTTTAATTAGAAATTTTGTTTCAATTAGTTCTATATTATGTTTTATTTTTTAATTTTTCATAGTTTTAACTTATATCTATGTTAAATTTATGGTTTAGTATAAAATTTTTACTTGATTTATGGTTATATGGGTGCTATTTTTATTTTTTATGCTTTAGGTACATTTTATTTAAAGGTGTAAAAATAGGAAAAAAATTGGTTAAGTGAAAAAGTTATAAAGATTTATGTGCACATCAACACGTCCGTTTTGATGGTCATGTTGAGCTATACGCTTATGTTGATTAGAAACGTGGAGTGTTCCACCAAGAGAAAGAGTGTTAGTAAGTTATAGCAAGTTACACAAGGACTAATACACATGTGTTGATGACTGTATGTTTTTGAAAAATACCTATAAGTCACCTACACACCCATCATCATATATACCATATTGCCAAATCTGTGTAAGTTATTTAAGAAACAATAAGATACATGACTACAAACATGCCTATGTAGGTGATTGTGTTGAACAATGTTTCCTTTCTCTTGTTTTCTAAAAAGTTACAGTAAGTCACATTACTATAACATGCGCATGTTGGTGGCCATATAAATTTCATATTTTTTCACTTTTAGTGTAAACATAGTGACGTTAAGTCCTTACATAGCTGTATAATTTATTGTCTTGTTTTTGTTTTAATATGACCTAGTTACATATTTATGTTCTAGCTTTTGTTAAACTCTATCATAATACTTCTGAGATACACACCTACGTAAAAAACTGTATATTCTCACATTTAATAAAATTTAACCCTAACATGTTTAACACAGGCTGATATATAGTCGTGTTGCCATTTGTGTTGAACAAAATCACTTTAAATTTGTTTCCTAGCCACTTAAAAATGCTTCTTTTACTTTCTCTCTTATTTCTCTCACCTAGGTGACGCTCTCTCAATCATCTACTGTGTGAAAAACCCTTTCCTAACCTATTTTTCATAAGATTTCATAAATTTAAGGTAAGCTTATTACTTTATTTCATTTTTTCTTGAGTTGTTTAATATATTATGGAGAAATAGGTGCAAGATTAAACTATTTTGGATGTTTTTTATTTGTTTGAGATTAAGGGGTTTTAAAGGCTTAGTTGATACTCTTGAGCTATTTTACATAGACTTTTCAATTATTATGGACATATTTTTATGAAGTTGAATCTCTAGGGCTATTAAATGATTTTCTATGAATTCAATTTTGATTTCTCATGTTTTACATTTTTATTAGAATTTTGTACTATTTAATTGCATAGTGTTCAGGAAATTTTGATCATGTTAGGTTTTATTTGATTTTTTATAAGGTTTAGTGAATTAACCACAATTGTTGTAATTAATTAATATTAGGGATATTTTGTGATTAAATTGGTTTTCTTGGGGATAATGTTGTTATATTTGTCATAGTTATGGATTAATTTTTGGTTTTTTGGATTTGTTATTAATCCATAACAAATTGATCGTGGGATTTTTCTGTGGTGTTTGTATGTTGTGCTTTGACTAGTATATATTATTCTCTTATTTTGACAATTTTTGCTTTTTTTCATACTGTAGGAAATAATGACGGAGAGAGTAAACATAACATATCAACGGCAAGAAAAGGAGATGTCAAGGTAGATGAAAAGGGTTTAAGGTAGTTCATAACATACCTGCCACACATCCCATATTGCACTTCACAACTTCAACTCATATTTGCACAATTCAAAAGGCTAAGGTCTAAGCTTTATAATAAGAGTCGAACCATCGATTAGGTGGTGCCAGATTAGATCAAACTTGTTAAAGGAGTCTAAGATTTGATTAGTGTTGACATATGGGATGGCTTCTTCGTGATCGAGGAGTTTGTACAAAGAGAATTAACCCTTGAGTTTCTCACCACCTTCATGATAGAGAAGTGACATTATAGGATAATAAGATAATACAATTTTGAGTGCTTGAGGAGATGTGTAATATGAGATACACCAGATTCTCATTGCGCATGGGCCTATACACAGAGGAGTATGTCACCACTGAGAACTGGTGTTTTTTCCAATAAGATTTACGGAGAAGACAATATGGTAGAACATCAGTTGTGAGTGGTCATATAATCTAATGAGGTTTAATGTGAAGCAATTGATATTTGTTGCGGTTAGATATGTACATATATTGATTTGTAATACGATCAGCAGGAGAGGAGTTAACACTGGAGTGGTAGGGAAAGCAGACATGTTCTATCTTTATAACATAGTAGAGAAGGTCCCTATCCACCTCGAGTACGCCTTAACCTAGTTTTTTAAGCATTAAGCTTATGACACTAGTGTGAGAACTATTTATATGAAGCTGTCTATGATGATATTGACTCAAAATATGGGACTATTAGAGTAGCTACTTGGGATGACACCGACACAGCAGATGGTACCCATCACTTTTGAGACACTAAAAGGGACGGGGATGGTTCAAATTAGGCCAAAGTAGTAAGGTCTAGGCTAGTTTACATCCTATTAGGAGCCCAAGAGCCTACAGCTATACACAGAGGAGCATAATAGGATCACTCCAATACACAAGAGTAGCAGCCCAGGTAAGATCCTTCATAGTAGCCCTTTGTAGCACCCGAGAATTAGGACAACTCCTAAAATAGTATAAGCATTCTTAGGAGGCTTTCAACACCTCTACGTCAAGATCAGTTAAAGATCACCTATTTGGAGAGGTACATGGGGTAGAATCTAGGGGTGCAGCATACTACCTGAGAAGGACAACAGGATCTAACAAAACGTGTAGCACGTTCGTACGAATATTAGGACACATAGGAGTTACAATACCTCTATCATCGATGAGAGCCACTACTTCGTCAATGACTCCTCAACAACCAGATGCTCCAACTAATACAAAGATAGCACCCAATGCACTTGAGACCTATATACTCCTAGCATATATACAGATGGATCCTCGGATAATGATGAAGCAGAAGCAAACAAATGACCGCAAATTAGACTTTTTATCTAATATAGTCACTAGGATCAGATTTCAATTCACCTATTTCGAAAATCTCTGTGTTCGTTGTTCTCCGTGACATCCAACCATTCAACACTTATGAGAGAGGAAAAAAATAGATGGGTTAGATATTAGCGAGAACAGGGGGCATAGAGATTTTTGGAACACGAGATCGATTTGAAGCCCTGAGATCATTCAGGAATCTCAAGATGTTTGACAAGGCATTTTTATTTTATTTTAATATTTTATTTTTATGTGATTTTCTATTTTATTTTTCTCCGATGGCTTGTAAGGGATTATCCCTACTAAATTACGATTATGTTGTTTGTTTCTTTTATTAGTTTATTGTTAATATACTAAACTACACTTTCTTTTCATAGATATAGTTGAATTGTGTTTATTTTATCTTTCTTTTATTGTTTTAATGACATGCTACAAATACAAAATTCTAGATAATAAATTGGGAAAGTACCAATTAAATTTACCTGTTCTTCATTTTGATTATTTTATGTTCTCTTCTAAAGTTTATTATGTACATTGGAGACAATATATATCTTTAAGTGTGGGGAAGGGGAATAGCAAATTATTTTTATTTACCAATTCTTCATTTTAAATATCTTTGATTTGTTGATTCCTATCTTAAAGCCTTTTGAACTATTATGAATTGTTGAATTAAGTTAGTATATGAAAGGATGGAAGCATGATTATATAGATTTTTACTTGTTATATTATAAATTAATGTTTTGATTATTGATTTGGATGAAATTGCTAAGAATTTCATGCATCAACTTAAATTGTGAGGTTTTAAGCTTAATTGTTATTATCATTATATTAGCACTATTTTCCTTTGTTGTGTGAATATCGTGCATAATTGAATGATTCTAGAACTTACTTTTGATATACATATTGAGATCGCATATTTAAATTAGAGGCATTAAGATGAAAAAGGCACCTATATTACACATTCATTTAGCCTTTTTCTTTAATCATACCTTACTTCAATTTTATCCCTTAGGTTTAACCAATTTTGAGCCTTAACCTCTTCTTTGGATTTTATTAGCCATGTGACAAATTGACTGCCATTTTTTTTGTTAGCTTAATATTTTTATACCTTAAAGGAGTGTATTTACTCAATTATATACAAACTTGATTAGATAAAGAAGAATCAAGAATGAGGAAAAGTGTTAGCTTATATATTTGAGGTTATATCTTCTTATTTGTTAGTTATTAATGTTTCTTATGTTCTCCTTACAAGCATTAAGATTAAAAAAATGTGTTTTTAAAGTGTTGAAAATATGGCAAGGAGAAAGAGAAGATACTTGATGTGTTTTATACCTTATTTACATTCTATTGGAAGATATGAGTCGGTTGAATCAATTTTTGTGTGATCTTGTTTATGCAGCTTCCTTTATATTGATCAACTTACAATCCACCTTTTTCCATACCTTACCTAAACCTCATTGCACCTTTATGTAACAAGGTGATATAATTGAGAGTAAGAGCAAGAAAATTAAACTACAAATGTAGACTTAGATCATGAGTCAAAAGGAAATTAGCTTGGAGTGATCATATGGCCACTACATTTGTCTTAAATTGCTAGTTAAGAGTTTATAAAATTTAATTTTAGAATAGATAAATGAACTCATGTTAAACACTAAGTACAATATTATATTAATAAAAATCATACACTCTAAATGAAAAAGAGTTAATACCTGTTGATGGTAAAACCTATCTACCTATTTTACGCTCAAAAATTGCAAGTGAACGGGTCATGACTTGTAGTAAAAAGAGCGGATATTGATCCTACAGGGATTAATGCCAAGACACCACTTAATTCAGACAGAACTTTGTTTAAGAAACTAAATTGTGAAATGTAAATAATCTAAAAATTAAATTAAAATTAAAAGAGACTAATGTAAACAATGGATAATACCGCAATTATAGAAAATCTGAATTCAAGAATCTAAATGCTAGAGATTACTTTTTTCTTATTTTGTCTCCCTTCTATTTTATTGATTGAATTGTGTCTCACCCTAGATTTTCAAATGTACTAATTATCCTATCTCAAGGTGTAACTATTTATCCCTAATCAAATTAACGGGAATCGATTGAACGATCTCTCAACCTATTCAACTAGTTATTAAACTGTCCTATGGGTGATCAATTGACTAATCGAGATCTCTCTTCTAACTAATCAATTAACATGATGATTGCTAGTTTATAGGTCACCAACTCTCATTGTACAATCCTACACAAATTTCATCTCACTCACTCTCTCGATTTGTTGCAAGATGACAATTAAGAACAACAATCAACAAAGACAATTATATTCAATTCAATAAAATAGGAGTTTTGAAAAAATAATTCAAAAGCAATCCCTAAAATGAAATCAACTTAACATGGTCTCCATAACATCATCAACAATCAAATAAACCATTTTTAAAAAGAATGGAAGATATTAAAATGACAGAAAATTAAATAGATAGACTCCTTCTCTTCTTTTCCAAAATTTGGAATTTTGGTGTTGATGTGCTATTTTGCCCAATCTTGATGATGATCCTTGTATTTAATCCTTCCTCAATGCTCCAAACATGTGTTCTTCACTCAAGGATGGTGTTTCTATAGGTGGGTGTCGTCTCCCTCTAAGATGGAGACTTAATGATGTTTTTATAGTCCAAAAATCCTAGGTTTAATAAAGCCTAATAAATTGCCTCGGATTATAATTCCCACGTCTGTGGGAATTTACATTATTCCCACAAGTGTGGGAATTAAACACAGATGCACTCCTCATTTCTTCTACAATTCCCATGTCCATAGGAATTTGCATCATTCCCACGAACATAGGAATTTGTCACAGATGCACTCTTCTTGTCTTATCTTCTTTGATATTTTGTTCAACCTCCAAGTTGCTCCCTCTTCTTTTCTACACAAAAATAGTCAATTCTTACCCTCAATTAGCATCAAACACATAAGAACAACAATAGAAATCAAACTTAACAAAAACATACAAAATGAATCCTAAACTAGAACAATAAAAAACAATTATGCTAGAAAACACATTCCAATTACTTATAAAAACATATCTCAATGCACACCTATCAACATCCCCACACTTGAATCTTGCTTGTCCTTAAGAAAATAAATACAACCAATCAATTATACCACTTCATTTTCACAAAGATCAAAGCATATAATCCCTCAAATTTAAGCTAACTCAAATATCAAGTTAATGCACATATCATGATTACTTTTTTTCTTTGGTGTACATAAGCAAACTCACAATTGGCATAATCACTTAAAGATAAGTAAAGATGCACAAATGAATCTTCCTCATAGTTTTCACTCATTTCGCTTAAGTGTTTAAGAGTTTGTGTTTTGCTTAAACTTCCTATAGGAAACTACACTACCATAGACTTGCTAATACACCAATTCTCCTCTACAATGATTGCATGCATAAATAGATCAAAAGGACTTGTTTAGGATTGTAATGTGGTAAGGGTTAAGGTGGGGCAAAAGAAATGGAAACGGGTTAAACACAAGCATAAGTAAAGTAAGAAGCAGATAAGATTGGGATAATCAAAACATACTCCGAGATACACTAATATAACCAATATTCTGTACTTATTGATGCTACTCACTTGTTCTTCCTTTTTCTTTTCTTTTCTTTTTTTTCATTTTTCATATTTTTTCTCTATTTTTCGTTTTTCTCTCTTTTTCTTCATACATGGAAGAACTATGAGTCAACACTAGCACTATATACAATGTAGTCCATAGGCAGATATGTACTCAACTTATCTTCGTACAAATTTCACACAATCCCAACTAATATTGTACTTAATACTCTACTAAGCTTGTGAAAGGATTGGTTAATGGGGTTTAAGGTTTTTTTTTTTAATTTTGGGTGTTTTTTTTAAGAAACAAAAGGTTAAGGCTCAATGGGGTAGCAACAGATAATTACGGTATAGATCATTTAAGCTAAGGGTTAACACAAAAAGAACCTAGATAATCTCTATTAAGCATGCATCCAGTAGAATCAAACCGATTCAAAGCAAGTTCTGAAGGTAGTAACCTAAGGAAGTAACACTTGATAAAGAAATGAAATGACTATAAATGGAGTCATATGGCTCAATCCTCACTTTGGCTCAATTGAAAACTCATTATGCGTCTCTACACTACCTCATTGTTCATATGAAAATTTATGACTAAGCGTATGCAACCAACTATGTTTCATCACTCTATATGGTTCACTTTCTACTTAAAGAGCCTAATTTGAGTTCAAGCATGCATTCAATCTAATTCCAACTACATGACAGAATTTCATGGCAATATTTATCAGAGTGACTTAAAAGTGGTTCCATTGCTAACACAAAGCATATACAATATGCCTAAACATGCATCCTATTCAAAACAATTAAAAATGCAATTAAGAAAGTTGAGGTGACCTCTCCACACTTAAACATCACATTGTCCTCAATGTGACTAGTCAACAACCAAATAAAGGGAAATGACATCAAACCATACAAAAATATGAACTTTGCTTATTGACAACATCGATAATTGATCTAAAAATTCTAAAGGGTGTGTTGATTCTAACTTTGTGATCCATGCACCATAAGAAGAAAAGTTCTTTAGCCGAACAATTGCAACTTCGATTTTATGAAACACAATTAAACACATGAATTTATGCAACAATAAATGTTCGACACTATGTATTAAAACATTTAGTGCATTGCGTGAATCAAAATTGTCTTCCCCTGTTAAAATTTTCCAATAGGAATCCACATTAAATTCAGGATGATCATCTAAAACTTTTGTATTTTGGAAATTGAAAAGATGATGCATGACATTATAATCCAATTTATACACAACACTGAATAATCTAAATCAAAACACGTCCATTTTTGGGGTATAATGGACAGTAATGAAAAATTCAGTTGTCATTATAGGGTGAATAAGCGTGTCACATAAAATGAACCTATTCCACCCTATATTGTCAGCTAGGTGCTTAATCTTTGTCCTCACTCCTATGTCCTCTAACAATGCAAAATCGAAATACCTCAGAGTGATTATTCCCCTATCCCTAAAATCATAAAGCACGTACCTTCGTCTTTCGAGTAACTTGGGAAGGGAGATTGATAAATTGCCACCAAATCGCTTCTGCGTTCGTCAAAAACTTGACAACGCACTTCGTCACCTGGTTTTCAAGCCATCATCTTCTTCGGTGCCATTGTTATAGAAAAACCTACAAGAATAAGAGAGAGAGAGTGAAATTCGTGCTTTGGAGAGAGAGAACAAACAAAACTTACCAAAACCCTTGTTGTTTGTAGAGATTAATGAATGAAAATGAAAAGAATAAAGAATAATGAAAGAATTGAAGAAAATACCAAGAATTTAAATAAAAAATGAGGAGTTTTAGAGATTGGGAGGAGAGGGAAACATATTCTAGAGAGAGGGAGTGAAATTTTTGAAAGATGAATAGGAGAAGAAAAGGGGGGAAATTTTAAACCCCTCTTGGATGGGATTCCCATGCTCGTGGGAATTGAGGAGTGAAAATTTTGAAAGATGAATGAGATAAGAAAGGGGGGAAATTTTAAACCCCTCTTGGATGGGATTTGTTGGGACTCCACCTTTGCAAGTCATATGCCCAACGTCCTAAGTGACATCTGGACGCGCATCCCACAAAGGTGGCATGCCCACACCAGCCGATCCTCAAAAGAACTCACTTTACCTATTTCCGGACATATTTGTGGGAAAACTCCAGGTGGAATTTCAATTTGACCTCTTCAGAACATTTTGTTTCCCTTTGGTCTTAAGTTTCTAACAACACCAAAATCATTCAATTTGGTTCAGAAAGCTGAAAATTAAGGCCTAAACATTTTCAGACTGTTATTAACTGAAACAGTACACTGCGCCTAAATTCCATCCAGGAATTGAAAGTCCTAAGGACTGAACTAAAATTCAATTTCTTCAGATAAGTTGTAGCTCTATGTTTCTAATTTATTTAGAAATAAGAATCATCTCATTTGAAGGTCGGACAACAAAGTTATGGCCAAAGGAATCAAATAAGGTTTTGTCCTCAATCATATTGAACCTGATTCAGTATAATTGACATAACTTCCTCTAGAGATGTCAAATTAAGGTCATTCTTAGATAGTTGGAAAGAGAACTTATAGATATACAACTTTCATGAAGACTTTGAAGGTAAATTCTGTCATCTAGGGGGTCAAAATTGGACCAGACGATTCTATCTATAGTGTATAAGAAGATGTTTTGTCTACAGTGCATAAGAAGATTTTTGTCTACAGTGGATAAGAAGATGTTTCATCTACAGTGCATAAGAAGATGTTTCAGTCTACAGTGCATAAGAAGATGTTTTTATCTACAGTGGATAAGAAGAAGCAGAAAGTTGAAGAAGCAAAAAGATAGAAGAAGAAAAAAGATAGAAGAAGCAGAAAGTAGAAGAAGCAAAAAGATAGAAGAAGCAAAAAGATAGAAGAAGCAGAAAGTAGAAGAAGCAAAAAGATAGAAGAAGCAAAAAGATAGAAGAAGTAAAAAGATAGAAGCAGCAGAAAGTAGAAGCAAAAAAGATAGAAAAAGCAAAAAGATAGAAGAAGCAGAAAGTAGAAGAAGCAAAAAGATTAGAAGAAGCAAAAAGATAGAAGAAGTGAAAAGTAGAAGAAGCAAAAAGATAAAAGAATCAAAAAATAGAAGAAGCAAAAAGATAGAAGAAGCAAAAAGATAGAAGAAGCAAAAAGTAGAAGAAGCAAAAAGATAGAAGAAGCAGAAAGTAGAAGAAGCAGAAAATAAAAGAAGCAGAAAGATAGAAGAAGCAAAAGATAGAAGAACCAGAAAGTAGAAGAAGCAAAAAGTAGAAGAAGCAAAAAGATAGAAGAAACAAAAGATAGAAGAAACAAAAAGTAAAAGAAGCAAAAAGTAGAAGAAGAAGAAAGTAGAAGAAGCAAAAAATAGAAGAAGCAAAAAGATAGAAGAAACAAAAAGATAGAAGAAGCAGAAAGTAGAAGCAAAAAGATAGAAGAAGCAAAAAGATAGAAGAAACAAAAGATAGAAGAAGCAGAAAGTAGAAGAAGCGAAAAATAGAAGAACCAAAAAGATAGAAGATGTTTTGTCTACAGTGCATTAGAAGATGTTTTTATCTATAGTCGATAAGAAGATGTTTTGTCTACAGTACATAAGAAGATTTTTTGTCTACAGTGCATAAGAAGATTGTCTACAGTAGATAAGAAGATGTTTTGTTCACAGTGCATAAGAAGATGTTTTGTCTACAGTGCGTAAGAAGATTGTCTACAGTGGATAAGAAGATGTTTTGTCTACAGTGCATAAGAAGGTGTTTTGTCTACAATACGTAAGAAGATTGTCTACAGTGGATAAGAAGATGTTTTGTTTACAGTGCATAAGAAGATGTTTTGTCTACAATACGTAAGAAGATTGTCTACAGTGGATAAGAAGATGTTTTATCTACAGTGCATAAGAAGATGTTTTGTCTACAGTACGTAAGAAGATTGTCTACAGTGGATAAGAAGATGTTTTTCTACTGGATCTTCCTCACATCCCCAAAAGTTCTAAATCACTAACTACACTCTCCAGAGCACCTCCACTTATAAGGATCTTAACTTTCGACTCCGATGTCCAAAAATTTTATACTATATACAGTTGGAAAGCTAGAAAGATAAACTACAACTTCTAAGAAGACAAATTCATCCAATTCAGCCTAGATCAATACAGTATTTCCATCAAAGACAGAATACGAATTCTCATCCTTATGAAAAACTTGAAAAAAACAATGAACAAATTTGACATACCATCGGCAAAATGCAAACATACTTCATTAACATCAAAATATAAGAGTTTTTATAAAGCTTTAGTGGGTATTTTCAGCCACAATACATCAATATCTCAAAATGCCCAAAATACAAAAAGATACATGAACAGTAATTTGCTCAAAAT
>JAOTAY010031857.1:0-24887 GCA_025629805.1 Erythroxylum baracoense
GGTTTAAATAGACAAAATGTTTTGGAAAGAAAAAGTGGGCCCACATGAATGATAAGTGATAAGAGTTTCAAAAAAAAATTATACCGACTTTTGTTTAGTGAAGTGATGTGACACGCCACCCTCGCGGGGCACGGATTCGGATATCACTGTCGATATCAGGTTCGGGTCCGGCGGGAGTGGGGTGTTACAAAGCCAAGATTGACAATTTGACATGACAACTTAACAACATGAAGGCATCGTCCTCAGCTCCGGTGAATTCCATATAATTAAAGTGTGAGCAATGTGGACAATTAGACGATGACACTGTGGAATGCTACCTAATGAAGGAAGACACCCAGGAGCAAGTGAACCATATGGGGGTATAATATAGACGAGGAGGGAGTAACAATCCCTACTCCAACACTTACAACCCCGAAACCACCTAAACTTATCCTAGTCAAACAATACCAGAGGACAGTTCAGGCCTCAGGAACAATCAGGCTTTCAGTAAGATAAAGCAAGCTCCATGAAATTGAAGTTAGATAATATTTTGGATAAGATCAGAGGGGTGAAGGAGGCACATAGGAGGCTTGAAAATAAATTCGAGCAAGTAACGAAGAACCACGCCTCATCCATACATAATCTGGAAGTCCAAGTAGCCTAATTAGTAGAGAAAATGTTTACTTGAAATGTTAGAACTTTTCCAAGCAACACCGATTCTAATACGAAAAAATGTATCATAGTTATCATTGAGATCTATGGTGAAAAACTAGAATAGGTGCAGGAAGAAGGAGAAAAAGGGAAGGCTCAAGAAGACCTTCCAAGTGAACTAGTGGTCGAGTCAATTAAGGTAACTCAACGTGTTTTTCCACATCCTATTTTTAATCAACGGGAGTTCTTTGCAAAGAGGGCAGTAAGGAAGTTAAAGGAGATTGAGCAAAATAAGGTCAAAAATAATAGGATAAGTACAGATGAAGCTCATATTAAAGGATTCCGTCAAGAAGAAGGTTAATGAGTGAACATCGAAAGAGGACCTAACATTGCACAGAAGAAAGCTCTCCCTGGGGACTTTTTCATCCCCTGTAGTATCAATAGAATCATCATAGATAGGGCATTTGTGGATCTAAGAGCAAGTATAAACATGATGCCCTACACCTTTATCTTAAAGTTAGGGTTAAGACAGTTAGTGCCCACCAAGTTTTTCGTAAAGATGGCAGACAAAACGATGAAAAAATCGATGGGGATTATAAAGGATGTGCAAGTAAAGGTTGACAAATATACCTTCCCTATAGACTTTTACATATTGGACATTGGAGAAGATGTGGATACCCCAGTAGTTCTTGGATGACCGTTCTTGTCTACTACGCATTCAATCATTGATGTTGATTGGGGCGAATTAACTCTGAGGATAGGAAAAGAGCAGATAACCTTCCAAGTGTCCCGGACAGATTACGGATCTCTTTTACCTCCACAGAATAACAAGGATCCTATCCCTCGAGGCAAATGCGAGGTTATCGAGGATCCTGGGAATGCATTCAGGAAGAAGTACTCTTGAAGAAGAAGGCGAGGAAAATAGAATTGTAAGGAAGGTGGGGACTGTAGCATAGTAGCTAAAGTTCAAACTTAGAGATTAATGACGACGCTACCATCGCACCATTCATTCCGACCACCGTGAGCTTAAAGGAGCATCGAGCTACCTACGTTAAAAGAAGCGCTACATAGGAGGCAACCCATAGAAAAGTAGTTCTTTGATTGTTTTAGATAAAACGTTTGAATTTCGTAATTAAGATTATTTTTGTTTTGAATAAAATAAAGAAGGAAAAGGATTTCAGAATATGTGGATGACTTGAGCAAGTAAGTAAAGAGAGGTGAAGAGGCCAAAAAAGAATCAACAAGTGAAATTGAAAAGATGGGAAAATGTACAAAAAACAAAGAATTAGGAAGAGTTTGAAAACCACAGGCCACGATCGTGGCCTAAGATGGAGCAATAAAGAGGAGCATAAATTCTTTTAAAATTTTTATCATTTTACCTTTTTACCACCTAAATATTCAGTTCTAACTTCACTTTTACATTTACTTTCATTTTAACTTTATCTCTCTGGACTTCAAAGCCGTAAAAGCTCTCACATCTCGTTAAAATTTTTTTTCAACCTCCAAATTCTTCTAAATTCTACCTAATTATGCAACACATTAAACAATCAGCCCAACGGGAGCTATAAGAATGACAACAAGTTAAAGGACATGGGAGACGAAACCGAGCAACAAACTTTTGTGTGTCATTCCTAATCTATACAGAGGAGGAAAGTACTCATTTATGATCCCTTAGTGCTAAACAAATTTTAGTTCCAAAATACTTTGATTTTGATACACTTGATAGGCTAGAGTTGTGTGAGAGGGTAGAAAACCTAGCTGAAAAAATCCACTGGGCTTAATTCATATGATTCCAATTTCCTATTTATCAAGAGCTAACACTAGAATTTTTCACTTCACTGAGTTATGAGTTTAAAAACCCTAAGAATTTGTGGTTTAGGTTGAGAAGAAGGGCTTACGAATTAAATGTAGAAATCATGTGCGAGATGTGTGGATTCCCCGAATCCTCCGTCATCGATCATCATGAAGATTTTCGTCCTTCTCAATACTGGAATGAGCTTACTATAATTGAACAATTTCATGCCAAGAATGCTCATAACAACATCATAAGGTCCCAGGAACACTTGTTGCTGAACAAATTTATGCGTGAGTTGGTTTTTGACAAAATCGAAACCAACAATTGTTATACAAAGGAACTTCTTATATTATGGTGCATAGACCACAATATTCTAGTCTGCACATCCAGACATATGTTAAATGCCATTGTTGCGACTTCGCGCAAGAGTAGCAATAATCTAGGAATGGGGTATATAGTGTATGCCATTGTGGAATATTTTGGCATGGACTGGAGTGGATTAACTGCCCACTTACCTGAATTCCTAAACCATCTCCACTTATGGTGAGCTGAGATCCTTCATTCCCATAACATGGAACTTAGGGAAATCAGGGAAAGGACATATGTCAGGAATAGGACAAGTCAGGCGAGTTGAAGCTTAGCCCCGTCACAGTAGGCAGAAGAGTCCAGTGAAGAGTTCAAGGAGGAGGAAGAAGAGCAAGGCTGGAAGGAAGTTCTGGATGCGATCTCCGAAACTAATAAAATACTTGCGGAGAATACCAGAATGGTAAAGGAGATGGCCTAGACACAACGCCACTGGAGTCAAGATATCCGTCAGATCCACAGATATTTTGAGGCTTAAGGTGTTCAATTGCCACCTCCGACACCATCACCACCTCCATCTCCATAGGATTTGTGTCTAACCCATTTATTTTTCTTTTCCAAATTATTCTTTAGTTTTATTTTTATGTTTATTTCATTTTTTGTCTACTTAATTTCTGCCTTTTCTTTTCTTTTATGTGATGTTTGTTCCCGTTTCATATTGAGGACAATATGTTGTTCAAGTGTGAGGAGGGATTACACGTTTTACTTTTTATGTGATTTTGGATATTATATGATAGTTATTAGGTTACATTTTGTGAGCTGTATGAATGTGTCAATGGCTTAGATAGGGTGAAATTTATTTAATTTTTAACATATTGTATTCAGTTATAAAAAATCATTAGCTCACAAAATTAGTGAATTAAGAGTCTTTGGATAGATATATAGTTTAATTAGCATTTAGTGTGAATTTAGCACCCTACAGGTTGTCACATTCATTTATAATTTAAGGCCTTTCAGCTTAAGTAGCTTAACTATTATTTTTCCATAGAAATGAGTAGCTTAAACAATAAGGTAGGCAATTAAAAATTGTATTTTTTGTTAAATAAATCACTATTTCGCTAGCCTTCAGGTTATGAATAGAGCTAGTAGCTAGTTGAAAACGTGATATAGCTGAGTAACTGGATCGACACGCATCACAAAAGTGTGCCTTCGTGTCAAAAAGCTATAATGAGTTTTAACTAGGCTGTTTAATAAAAAAATGAATTAATTGAGTAACCGAATCGACATTCATTACCAATGTTTGCCTCTGCGTCAAAAAAACTAAGTCCATGTTTAAAAAAAATTAGTTTCCTTAATAAAACCTACCGAACTTGTAATAACTTGACTTTTCATGACAATATACTTAGGAATGATTACAGGGTCTAAAGGACCAAAGAATTATTATTGTGCGTGTATAATTGAAAAATGTAAATAAATTAACACTTGGATTTTAATTAAATTGTCAAAGCCCCTATACATAGATTTTGCATGTTAATGAATAAATATAACTTGTATGATTGTGTTATAATTAAAGTTATTTCATGAAGTTGAAACCATTGTCACATTATCGCATTGTATGTTGTGTGTTTGTTGTTTTGTTTGCTTGAGGACAAGAAAATGTTTAAGTGTGGAGATGTTGATAATTGTGATTTGCATTATGTTTTAAGGTTTAATTTGTTAAGTATTTAGTGTTAATTTGAGTGTTGAGTATGTATTTATGTTTTAATTGTGTTATTTTATGTGTTTAAGTGTTTTTATGGGTTAGTATGAGTCTTTGAGCTTAAATGTTATATTTTTGAGGCACCTTGAAGTTTTTTTAGTGTTTTAGGAAAAACGGCAAAGAATAGAGAAGTTTTGAAGGGTTTTGAGCCAAAAACACTGCCCATGATCATGACAAAAGAGTCGAGCCAACAGGACCCAGGCCACGATCGTGCACTTTGGGTCACGATCATGACAGAGAGCTCTAAACTAAGCCACGATTGTGCACTTTGAGCCATGATCGTGATAGAGAAATCGGCCAAGATCGTGGCCTACATCAGGCAGACATGAAAATAGTTGAAAATGTCAAGTTTTGTGGGACTTTTCGGACCATTTTAACCCCTAATCAACCTTAGGTCTTCCAAGATATAAATAGAACATTAAAGAATAGAAGAGCTGTCTTTTTGCATCAGTCAATTTCGAAACCCTAGAGAGTATATCAAGAGATTTAAGGAAGCAGAATAAGGAAGAGAGGTATAGAGAAGAAGATTGACGCGAAGAACTTCCTAGAATAGGTTGTTTTCGTCGTCGTTGCCTCCACTAGTCCATTCCAGTAGTATTTTCTAGTTTTATTTCAATTTTGTTGATGCATAGAATTGGGATAATTGTTGAGAATAGTTGTTGTTGAATGTTAATTTTTGTCTAAACTCACCTTCCAGATTTTTATCTTTGAGATTAATGAAGTTTGATTTATTATGTTTTCACTAAGTTATTTGTGATTCAAAATCTGTGCTTAATAATTTGGTAATAAACTGAGAGGGTGAGCTAAGTGAATATCATAAAATTGGGCTAACAAGAGTTAGGTAGTTTGATAGATAAGAATTTAATCAAACTGGTAAAATCGTCTAACGAGAGATCGAGCATAGATTTCCGATAGGCTATTAGACAAATTCAAAACTAATTTAGGTTTTGGGTAAATTGGAAATTGATTGATTTCAATTCCATAATTTAAATTAGGGAATATAATTTAGGGTTAAAGATTATAACTCGAGAGAGATTAATCCACCCTAGGACCGTCTAAACCTGGTAATTCAATAGTTTCATAATTAATTAGATTTTCATTAAATTCAGATTATACCCCCTTTCTCTCAATTGGTAGTTTCTAGGTTGATTCTGGATTGGGTTGCTCAAAATTGCTATTTTGTTTATATTTTATAAGTTAAAATCTTGATATTGATTATTTGATTGGTTTATTTCTGCATTAGTTGTTTATTTTGATTTATTGCGAAATTTAGTCAAGCCTTAGATTTTAGGATTATATTAACCCTCCTTATGAACGACCTGTGCACTTGTAGAAATATCGAGTTTATAAATATTAAAACTTAGTATACGTAACCTTACAATCAATATTGTAAGAGCTAGACGATTTTATTAAACAATAATTATATTTATTTAATAAAACACATTTATTATTGTAAACATATATAATATAAAACTATAACCAATATAATTCCACGAAAAT
This sequence comes from Erythroxylum baracoense, assembly GCA_025629805.1. NCBI lineage: Eukaryota > Viridiplantae > Streptophyta > Magnoliopsida > Malpighiales > Erythroxylaceae > Erythroxylum > Erythroxylum baracoense. The sequence continues at coordinate 5,988 of JAOTAY010031857.1, forward strand.
TGTCCTTTCCACTATTGTGGAAATTAATATGGAATAAAAGGTTAATTAAAACATGACAATAATAAGACTTTTTCCCTATGGTAGGTCCTTTTCCTTTCCCATTTTAGTTGGCCTTAGTTATTATTAAAATCTTGAGAATTATGGAAGGCTTTCTGTCCACTTTTCACTTATAGTCATCATAGTGCTTCCTTTCCCTAATATTTAACTCCTTATGAGCATAACTTAGCCATATATGTTTTACTATATGGTTTAAAAGTCTCATGATGTTTATAGGTGCCTCATGCCTCATAACATCCTATAGCATCTTAATATTCACATTATGGGTTAAGTGCATTTTCATATGCTCTTAATATGGAGCTAAGAATGTATAATAACTTGCACTAGGACACTATAAGATAAGATATGGTGACTCACATCCCTTAATTAACTATGTTTGACATTAGCTTCACAAGCCTCAGCATTGAATTCTCCTATCTCATATTTTGATTTATGATTTATTTTTTATAATATATATATACATGTGTGTGTGTCAAATATAATAATAAGTTATCATAATACGGTCACTAGGATGCCATTATAATATATTACCACCACGAACCATATGTGTAGCAACCCCCCTCCCATGGAGCATCTACCTGATATCTGGTGGACGTTAGGGCACACCCTCCATGAAAGCGGGGCACTAGAGCAATCATATTCACTAATTATGGCATCATTCATAAAAGAAAAAATATATATCCAAAAGATCCATTCTTCATTCCATTAATAAAACATAATACACTGTAGCTTTGCATAAATAAACCATTTATCTATATAGCATCAAAAGCTTATAAGAGTCTATTGCTCTTCACAACATAGTCTACATGGAATGAGAATTATACAAAAGATTCTAACTAAATCTAAATCTCAGCTGACCAAACTTTGAACCATTCCTTGTTGTCCAAAACACTAGTACTATACTTCTCTAGAACGTCTTAAAAGTTACGTCTCCACTCTCGTACCTAAAAAGCCATGTTGCAATTTTGATGAGTTTTGCAAACACAGTAAGCAAGCCATCATCGATGTGCTCACTCATAACAAATCACACAAATAGTTCACATTTTAATTTTAAAGCTAATTCATAACATCAAATAATGGACATTTCTTCACTGATAGTTCACATAATCAAATATTCCCCATCATTTCACATTTCCATTTACAGAATAGTTCAAACAATTCATTTTAATCATGCATTCAACACATGTGAATCACTTTCAATTGTTATGTTGTCACCGAGTGTCTTTTTAACTGTCTCGTACCTGTTGTGGATATCGGGCTCATTGATAATTGTCCTGTATCTGTTAGGGATACTAAGCTCATTTTACATATTGAGCATGTGGCTCTTACTCACGTTCTGAGTTTTAAGCTCTTTTTTTTCATTAGCTGCTCCGTTCATGCATATCTTATAATGAAATGCAACAATTATCGCGTCATATGTAATCATTCACTTTCATTTATCATGTACAATCACTTTCACATTTTCATCAAACCTCTGTCCGGTATTCAACAATCATGTTAAACATACTTATTTCTTTCTCATTCACATTAAATGAAGCAATTCCAATACATTCGCAATTATCGAACTCCTCAGACCATCAATGTCTGAAATTATCACATACACATGGTTATCAGCTCAATAATTGGAATTTAAGGAATTATAATCAAATCTAATGAGAACATCTAGGTTACTCACAGTACGCCCAGATAGCTATTACCTCAATATCCCAGCAATGTCTGGATGTTGTCGTTCTATTTGTGCTTCTATATCATGCAATACACATTTGAACACATTACTAATTTGCACATTCACATTAATATTCATTCATACACATATATATATGTATTATGTATAATGTATGCTCAATTTGAATATTCTAGCTATGTTTCTTTACTTCACATCAATCAATCATTTACTAATGTTTTTAGCATTATAAGATCTCAAAATAATCAATTTCTCATTCATCTTACTCAATACACATTACTCATCTCCTTTAAATGACATTAGCATTCATAAGATCACTTTCATTTGTATATCATCTTTAAATTTCCTAATTTGTTTCATTGATATCAACCATCCATACTTAAGTTATAACCTTAATTATCACCCTAAACATATCAACATTTAATCACTTAATTCATCATCAAAATAAGTTCATTTCAAGCTTTATTTAAGCCTGGATGCATCATAGGAAAGTACCTAACTATTTGTTGTTTCAAACATCACATAAAAGATAAGAATACACGTTATTGGCCTTTCCCACGATCATGGATGACTTCCCACGATCATGGTTATGTTAATAGAACATTTCTAGCCATTTTTACAACTCCTACGATCGTGGGTTGTCATATCTATAAATTTCCAGCTATTCTTCTTTCTATTTTTCTAAATTTTCAACTCCTACATGTTACTTCTAACACATCTTATGAATAGTTTATCTTTTCTACTTCATTTCCTCATTAAAATCAACTCCATTCCAACTCAAAAATATCTTTAAAACAAATCATAATCTATTGTTTATCATAGACATAAAAACAGAATATCAATATATACATGTTCACCATCAACATTTCAACACACTTTACTAACACCATTTTCATCATCAAATTATCTTTAAACTATCATCCTAGTTCTTCTCTTTTCAAGATACTACATTTGCCTTTTCTTTAACTTCTAAACTCAATCTAATTCATGTCTAAAACAACCAATCATCCATGCTTTTATACACCCCAAAATAGAACACCAGAATATCATCCCTTCATAAAATTTTCTGCATTCTTTTAACACCATTATAATGATCATTCTATCTTAAATATATCTATAACAATTTATGTATTATTACTCATCATATACAAAAAAATAGGACATGTATACACTCATTTTGTCATCCACATTTTAGCAAATACTCATCTCTATTAACTCATCAATCTATCTCTAACTATCATAAAAAATGTTTCTCTTTAATACAACCCTTAAAGATTATCAAGATACTTACTTGTTTTAGGTCTAAACCTTCTTCAAATCATGTAAACCTAGCTCCCATGCATGATACGATCATCATCATTTATGGAAGAAATAGGCTAGGTTTTTGGTAATGAAGAAGAAGAAGACAACAAGGAGCTTAAAGTGGTAGTGTAGGATTTTGACAAAACTCAACTTGAAGAGGGTTGGGTTATGATTTTTGTGAGATGGAGAGATGAAAGAGTAAATAGCAGAAGAAGAAAATGAAGAGATGAGGGCATTTAGCAATGGTTTTTGAATAAGTGAACATCATTGGAGGGTTTAAAAAGCATGATAAAAATGCTTGGTAAGTGTTATGACACACTTAATCAATTTGTTACTTAGTTATTAACTTAAGCTACCATATAATTCTCCATAATCAGTCCTTTGTCACTCTATTTCCATGTCATTTGTCGCCCAAATTTCTATACCACTTGTTAATAAATCTTAAAGCCATTTGTCAATTATTCCTATTGCCATATGTCACTTATTTCTACTACCATAAATAAATTGTCTTGCCATTTGATATTTTTCCTAATATAAAAATACCCAAAATTTTAGAAATTTCTCAAATTTAACAAATAATTTTCAAATCACCAATTATGATTCATCAACCAAAATTCAAGACTTCAAATTCACAATTCACATTATAATCATTTAAAGTCATTTATATCCCAGAATATGTCAAATGAGTGCTTATATAGCCTTTATAGTGTGTGTAAAAATCAATATTCACATGTATGTTCTCATATACAGAAATCTAGGGTTCTAACCCTTAGTATGGGAAAATGAGATATTACAATTCTCACCTCCTTAATAAATTTTTGCCTCAAAATTTTTACCTAATAGTTCAAAAAGTTAGGGTTATTGTCTTCTCATGTGCTCCTCTGCTTCCTATGTAGCTTCCTCACTCGAATGATCCTTCCACGGGACTTTCACCAAAGGAATCACTCGATTTCTAAGTTGTTTATTCTGTTATCCCACTATCTTTACCGGTTCCTCAACATAACTTAGATTACTAGCTATTTCAATCTCCTTAGCTGGAAGCACATGTGTCAGATCAGACCGATATCTTCTTAGCATTCTCACATGGAACACATTATGCATATGAGCCATCTTAGCAAGTTGTGCTAATTTGTATGCCAATGGTCCAATTATCTTAATGATCTCATATAGACCAATGTATTTAGGGCTAAACTTACCCTTTTTACTAAACCTTAGCACTCCTCGTCAAGGTGATACTCTCAGAAACACTCTATCTCTGACTAGGTACTCCATATCCCTCCATTGTTAATCCATATAACTCTTCTGTCTATCTTCAGCTATTTTATTTCTACTTCGAATCAGTTTCACATTATCAATAGTATCCTGAATCAATTCTGGGCCTTCAACCATCTTTAGCCCCTCTTTATCCTAATACAGAGGTAAACGACACTTTCTATCGTATAACACCTCATACGATGCCATACCAATACTACTGTGATAATGATTGTTGTAAGAAAACTCGATCAGAGCTATATATTGATCCCACACTCCTTGGAACTCCAATACACAAGCTCTGAGCATATCCTCAACAGTTTTAATCGTTCTCTCACTCCATCCATTTGTTTGAGGATGAAATACAGTAATGAAGTTCAACTTCAAACCCATAGCTACTTGTAAGCTTCTCTAAAATCTTGAAGTAAATCTGGGACCCTTGTCTGATATACTCGACTCTAGGACTTCATGTAATCTCACTACTTCATTCACATACCTCCAACCAAACTGATCCAACGTCATATTCTCTGTCATAGGTAGGAAATGGGTCGACTTTGTCAATCGGTCCATAATAACCCATATAACATCATGCTGCCTCAAAGTCCTCCGCAAGTCCATGATGAAATCTATAGTAATCTGTTCCCATCTCCATTCCATAATAGGTAATGATTGTAACCTCCCAATCGGAGCTTGATGCTCGACTTTTATCTGTTGGCAAGTTAAACACTTAGCTGATAGTTATGATTTGCATTATATTTTGGAGTTTAATTTGTTATGTATTAAGTGTTTAATGTGTGTTTAGGATTTAAGTGTGTTACTTTACGCGTTTAAGTGTTTTCTATAGGTTAGTATAAGTCTTGGAGCTTAAAGGTTATATTATTAAGGTACCTTGATGTGTTTGTTAGTGTTTCAGGGTAATCAGCGAAGAACAGAGAAGTTACGAAGAGTTTCGGGCCAAATATATGGCCCACGATCATGGCCAGAAAGAGGAGAGCCAATAGGACCCAGGCCACGATAGTGCACTTTAGGCCACAATCGTGATAGAGAACTATAAACCAGGCCATAATCGTGCACTTCAAGCCACGATAGTGCACTTTGGGCCACTATCGTGACAAAGAGGGTTAGGCACTAGCCACAATCGTGGCACTATATTGGAAAGACAAGAAAATAGCTAAAAACGTCAAATTTTGTGGCATTTTTTAGACCGTTTTGATCCCGAATCAACCTTAAGGCTTCCAAGATAAAAATAGAACATTAAAGAACAAAGGAAGCAGTCTTTGAAGCCTTTTTGCATCAGTTAATTCCAAAACCTTGAGAGCTTATCGAGAGATTTAAGGAAGGCGATGAAGGAAGAGAGACACGGAGAAGAAGCTTGATGCAAAATATTTCCCAGAACAGGTGGTTTCCCGCTATCGCTACCTCCCTTAGTCTATTTTGATATTAATCGTTGAGAATAGTTATTGTGGAATATTGATTTTTGTCTAAACTCACGTTTGGGATTTTGATCTTTGAGATTAAGTTTGATTTATTATGTTTTCATTGAGTTATTTGTGATTAAATTGTTGTGCTTAATAATTTGGTAATAAACTGAGAGGGTGAACAGAGTGAATATGATCAAATTAGGCTAATGAGAGTTAGGTAGTTTGATAGATAAAAATTGAATCAAACCGGTAAAATTGTGTAATGAGAGATTGAGCATAGGTTTCCGGTAGGTTATTAGACAAATTCAGAACTAATTTAGGTTTTGGATGAATTGGAAATCGAGAGATTACAATTTCATAATTTAAATTGGGGATTATAAATTAGGGTTAAAGATTATAACTCGAAAGATAGTAATCCACCCTAGGACTATCTAGACCTAGTGATTTGAGAATTGTAAAATCTATTAGATTTTTATTAAATTTAGATTAAAACCTCTTTCTCTGAATTGGTAGTTTCTAGGTGACTCTGGATTCGGTTATGCAAAATTGCTACTTTGTTTATATTTTATGAGTTCAATTCTTGATACTGCTTGTTTTATTGGTTCATTTCTGCATTAGTTGTTTATTTTGATTTACTAGGAAAGTTAGTAAAGCCTTAGATTTTAGGATTAGATTAACTCTTCTCATAGGAACGATACCTTAGGAACTATACGAATGACTCGTGCGTTTGTTGAAATATCAAGGTTATAAATATTAAAACTTTTTCATAAAGTAACACTCCGATCAAGTTTTTGGCGCCGTTACCGGTGAGGTAATAGTTTAGTTCTATAGTTTAAGGCATTAGATTAGTTTTTAATTTTTGTTTTCATTTCTTTCGTTTTATTTCAGAAATCGTGCTTTTGTATAAACACAAGAGTCACAAGAGGTTCAAGTTATGCAGTAGAGACATTAGATTTAGATATCAATCAACTAAAATGAACCTTATAAAAGCTCGACGAGAAGAAGAAGAAGAGATAGGAAAATCAACAATGGCTGAGGAATTTTAACAGAATATAGATCAGGAAGCAATCTAAGGACAGCAACAGAGGACCCTGATGGACTTTATGAGGCTAGGGCTCAACCTGTCAAACCAAGGAGTGGATAGACCGCCTATTCAAGTGGCCTCATTTGAAATTAAACCTGCACTTCTCAATATGCTTCAGCAGAATGTGTAATTCTACATATTAGCTAACGAGGATCTGACTGCGTATATAGTTAACTTCCTTAAAACCTGTGATACATTCTAGTATCACCAAATATTGGAAAATGTAGTTAGAATCAGGCTGTTTCCTTTTACTCTTAAAGATAGAGTGAAGACTTGGTATCATTCATTAAGCACAGCTAAAATCACGATGTGGTATCAGCTTGTGCGTGTTTTCCTGGACAAGTATTTACCATTAACAAAGACCACGAAGATTATAAAGGAAATCACCAATTTCCAATAAGGTGATGGGGAATCAATCTATGAAGCATGGGAGAGATATAAGGACTTGCAAAAGAAGTGCCCACACTATAACTTACCCAAGGAGTTCTTTTTGTAGAATTTCTACAATAGACTGAACCCACCAATAAGAGGCACAATCAACGCAACTTTATGAGGATCCTTAATGTGAAAGACTATTGATGAAGCAGAGGAGTTGAATGAGGAGATGGCAAGCAACAGCTACTTATGGACGAACGAGCGGGGTAGGCAACTTGCTACTTTCAGAGAGCAGAAGGGTATTGTCGCAATCCATCAAATGACTAAGATGCAAGCCAAGATTGACAATTTGATGTGAGAACTTAATAGCATAAAGGCATCGTCCTCAACTCTGGTGAAGTTCGTACATTTAAAGTGTGAGCTTTGTAGATAATTAGACCATAACACTGTGGAGTGCTACCTAATAATTGAAAGCACTCAGGAGTAAGTGAACTATATGGGGGCACAATATAGATAAGGAGGGGGTAACAATCCCTACTCCAACACTTACAACCCCAGGTGGAAGAACCACCCTAACTTCTCCTGGTTAAACAAAACTGGCAGACAGTTCAGACCTCAGGGACAATCAGGCTTTCAGTAAGATAAAGCAAGTTCGATGGAATCAAAGTTAGAGAAGATTTTGGATAAGATCGGTGGCATGGAGGATGCACATAAGAGGCTCAAGAATAAATTCGAGCAAGTAACAAAGAACCATGCCTTGTCCATACATAATCTAGAAGTTTAAGTAGGCCAATTAGTAGAAGCAATGTCTACTCAGAATGCTAAAACTCTTCCAAGCAACACCGAGTCTAATCCAAATGAAAGGATCATGGTCATCAGTCAATCCTAGGGTGAAAAACTGGAATAGGTTCAAGTAGAAGGAGAAAAAGGGAAGGCTCAGGAAGACCTTTCGAGTGAGCCAACGATCGAGTTAATTAAGGCAACTTGACGTGTATTTCCATATCCTATTTTGGCTTAGCAGGTGTTATATGCAAATAAGGCAGCAAGGAAGTTAAAGGAGATTGAGTAAAATATGGTCGAGGAAGTGACGGAACAAGTACAAAAGAAGCTCATATTAAAGGAATCCATCAAGAAGAAGGTTAAGGAGCGAACATCAGAATAGGACCTTAACATCGCACAGAAGAAAGAGAACCCATGGGACTTTTTCATCCCCTACAGCATTAATATAATCATCATAGATAGGGAATTCGTGGATCTAAGGGTGAGTATAAACACGATGCCTATACTTTTAGCTTGAAGTTGGGGTTAAGAGAGTTAGTGCCCACTAAGTTTTTAGTAAAGACAACCTACAAAATGATGTACAAACCAATGGGGATTATAAAGGATGTGCAAGTAAAGGTTGAAAAATATACCTTCCCTATAGACTTCTGCATATTAGACATTGGAGAAGAAGTGGATACCCCAATAGTTCTTGGAAAACTGTTTTTGGCCACTGTGCTTTCAATCATTGATGTTGATAGGGGTGAATTAACTCTGAGGATAGGAAAAAAGTAGAAAACCTTCTAAGTTTCACGAAAAGATTACGGATCTCCTTTGCCTCTGCGAAATAGCAAAGAACCTAAACCTCGAGGAAAATAGGAGGATATCGAGGATCCTGGGAACACTTTCAGGAACAAGCGCTCATGAAGAAGAAGGCAAGGAAAAGAAAATTGCTAGGAAGGTGGGGACTGTAGCATGGTAGCTAAAGTTCAAACTTTGGGTTTAATGACGTCATTACTATCACACAATTCATTCTAACCATTGGGAGCTTAAAGGAGCATCGAGCTACCAATGTTAAAAGAAGCACTGTATAGGAGGCAACCTATGGAAAAGTAGTCCTTTGATTGTTTTAATTAGAACGTTTGAATTTTATAGTTAGGATTGTTTTTGTTTTTGAATAAAATAAAGAAGGAATAGGATTTCAGAATAAGTGGATGCCTTGAGCAAGTAAGTAAAGAGAGGTGAAGAGGGCCATAAAAGAATCAAAAGGTGAAATTGAAAAAATGGGAAAAAGAACAAAAGAAGAAGAATCAGGAAGAGTCAAAAAACTGTAGGTCACGATCGTGGCCTGCGACTATGCAGAAGAAAGGAAACCCCCAGGCCACGATCATGGCCTAGGCAGGGGCAATAAAGAGGGAACGCAAATTCTTTTAAAGTTTTTACAATTTTACCCTTTTACCACCTATTTATTCAGTTTTAACTTCACTTTTACATTCACCTTCATTTTAATTTTATCTCTCTAGACTTCAAAACCATAAAAGCTCTCACATCTCTTGAAAAATTTATTCGAAATTCTACCCAATTATGCCACGTATTAAACAATAAGCCCAACGGGAGCCATATGGACAATGGCAACTTACGGGACATGGGAGATAGAACCGAGTAGCATACTTTGTGCGCCCTTGTCGATTTATACAGTGGAGGAAGGTACATGTTTCTGATCCCTTAATGATAGACATATTGTAGTTTAAAACACTTTGATTTTGACACATTCAATAGGCTAGAGTTGCGTGAGAGGGTAGAAAACCTAGCTGAAAGAATCTAGTGGGCTCAATTCATACGATTCCAATTTCCTGTTTATCAGGAGCTCACATTATAGTTCCTTACTTCACTGACTTATGACCTTAGGAATCCTGAAAAATTGTGGTTTAGGTTGGGAGGACGAGCTTATAAATTAAATGTAGAAATTATGTGCCAGATGTGTGGATTCCCCAAATCTTCCATCATCGATCATAATGAAGATTTTCGTCCTTCTCAATACAGGAATGAGCTTATTAGAATTGAACAATTTCATGCCAAGAATGCTCAAAACAACATCATAAGGTCCCACGAACACTTGCTGCTACACAAATTCATATGTCAGCTAGTTTTTGACAAAATCAAAACCAACAAGGGAACTTTTTATGTTGTGGTGCATAGACCACAGTATTCTAGTCTACACATCCATATATGTGCTAAATGCCATTTTTACGACTCTGCGTAAGAGGAGCAATAATCTAGAATGGGGTATATAGTGTCTGCCATTGCAAAATATTTTGGCATGGATAGGAGTGGATTAATTGTCCACTTACCTGAATTCCTAAACCATCATCACTTATGGTGAGCTGAGATCCTTCATTCTCACAACATGGAACTTAAGGAAATTAGTAAAAAGATATGTTAGAATCAGGACAAGTCAGGCAAGTTCCAACTCAGCACCGCCTCGGCAAGCAGAAGAGTCCAATAAAAAGTCCAAGGAAGAGGAAGAACATGGCTGGAAGGAAGTTCTGGATGCAATCTCCGAAATTAACAAGACACTTGCAGAGAACACTAGAATGATGAAGGAGATGGCTTAGACATAAAGACATCAGAGGCGGGATATCCATCAGATTCACAGATATTTCAAGGCTCAAAGCATTCAATTGCCACCTCCGACACCATCACCACCTCAATATCTATAGGATATGTGTCTAACCCATTTGTTTTTCTTTTTTAAATTAGCCTTCGGTTCTAAATTTTATATATTTCTATTTTATTTTTCTGTTACTTTAAATTCTATCTTTTCCTTTCTTTTGTGCGCTTGTGTTTTCCCTTCATACATTGAGGACAATGCGTTGCTCAAGTGCGGGTAGGATTATATGTTATGCTTTTGAATGTGATTTTGCATATTGTATGATATTTATTAAGTTGCATTGTGTGAATTGTTTGAATGTGTCAATAGCTTAGATGGAGTAAAATTTACGTAAATTTGACCATTGTTAATTAGGTTGTAAATAATCATTAGCTCGCAAAAATTAGTGAATTAAGGATCTTTGGATAAATATACAACTTAATTAGGATTTAGTTTAATTTTAGCACCCTGTAGATTGTCACATTCATTCATAATTTGAGGCCTTTTAACTTAAGTAGCTTAACTAGTATTTTTCATGAAAATGAGTAACTTAAACAACAAGATAGGTAAGAAATTAAAAAAGTATTTTTTATTAAATAAATCACTATTCTGCTAGCTTTCAGGTTATAAATAGAGTTAGTAGCCAGTTGAAAACGTGATATAGCTGAGTAACCAGATCGATAGCCTCACAAATATGTGCCTTCGCATCAAAAAGCTATAATGACATTCCAAACAAGTTGTTTAATAAAAACATAACTTAGTTGAGTAACCGGATCGACATTTATTACCAATGTTTGCCTCCGCGTAAAAGGACTAAGTCTATGTTTAAGAAAAAAAATTTTTTAATAAATCTACCGGACTTGTAATAAGCTTGACTTTTCATGAAAATATACTTAGGAACAGTTACCGAGTCTGATGGACCAAAGCCTTATTAATGTGTGGGTGCAATTAAGAAGGATAAATAAATTAACACTTAGATCTTGATTAATTTATATCTTTAGTTCAAAATCTCTAGATATAGATTTTGCATGTTAATGATTAAATATAACTTGTATGACCATATTTAATAATATATTTATTTAATGAAGTCAAAGCCATTGCCTCATCATTGCATTGTGTGTTGTATATGTGTTATGTGTTTGTTGTTTTGTTTGCTTGAGGACAAGTAAACGTTTAAGTGTGGAGATGTTGATAGTTATGATTTGCATTATGTTTTAAGGTTTAATTTGTTACGTATTAAGTGTTAATTTGAGTGTTTAACATGTGTTTAGGTTTTAATTGTGTTACTTTATGTGTTTAAGTGTTTTATATGGGTTAGGATAAGTCTTTGAGCTTAAACGTTATGTTTTTAAGGTACCCTGATGTGTTTGTTAGTGTTTTAGGGTAAATAGTGAAGGACGGAGAAGTTTCGAAGAGTTTTAGGACAAAAACATGGCCCACGATTGTGACACAACAGGCTACGATCATGACGGAAAGAGGAGAGCCAACAGCATCCAGGCCACGATTGTACACTTTGGGCTATAATTGCGATAGAGAGCTCTGAACTAGGCCACGATCGTGCATTTTGGTCCACAACTGTGACAAAGAGGGTTAGGCACAGGGCATGATTGTGGATATGAAAACAGCTCAGAATGTCAAATTTTGCGGGACTTTTTAGATCGTTTCAATCTCAAATCAACCCTAGGGCTTCCAAGATATAAATAGAGCATTAATGGATAAAAGAAGCAGCCTTTGAAACCTTTTTGCATCAGTCAATTCTGAAACCCTAGAAAGCATATTGAGAGATTTGAGGAAAGAGATGAAGGAAGAGAGACACAGAGAAGAAGATTGACGTGAAGTACTTCTTAAAACAAATGGTTTCCCACCATCGCTGCCTCCCTTAGTCCATTCTGACAGTATTTTCCATCTTTATTTCAATTTTATTGATGTATAGAATTGGGATAATGGTTGAGAATAGTCATTGTTGAACGTCGATTTTTGTCTAAACTAACCTTCGGGATTTTGATCTTCGAGATTAATGAAATTTGATTTATTTTGCTTTCATTGAGTTATTTGTGATTCAATATCTATGCTTAATATTCGATAATAAACTAAGAGGGTGAATCAAGTCAATATCATAAAATTAGGCTAATGAAAGTTAGGTAGTTTGATAAATAAGAATTGAATCAAATCGGTAAAATCGTGTACGAGAGATCGAGAATATTTTTTTGGTAAGTTATTAGACAAATTCAGAACTAATTTAGGTTTTGGGTAAATTGGAAATCGAGAGATTACAATTCCATAATTTAAATTAGGTATTATAAATTAGGGTAACGATTATAACTCGAGAGAGAGTAATCCACCCAAGGACTGTCTAGACCCAGTAATTCAATAATTGCATAATCGATTAGATTTTTAATAAATTCGGATTAAAACTCCCTTTCTCTCAATTAGTAGTTTCTAGGTGATTCTGGATTTGGTTGTGTAAAATTGCTATTTTGTTTATATTTTATGAGTTCAATTCTTAATATTGATTATTTGATTGGTTAATTTCTACATTAGTTGTTTATTTTGCTTTATTGGGAAAGTTAGTCAAGCCTTAGATTTTAGGATTAGATTAACCCTCCTCATAGGAATGATACCTTAGGTACTACGTGAACGACCTATGCACTTGCAGAAATATAAATGTTAAAAATATTAAAACTTTTTCGTAGCGTAACACCCCGATCATTAGCCATATAGTCAGCCATTTACTTCATCATCCCTGGCCACCATAAATGTTGTTTCAACGTGTTATACATCTTGGCAGTACCAGGATGCATAACATATGCGGCCATATGTGCTTCCTCCAGAATTGTTTTCCTTAGATCCTCAATATCAAGTACACTTAGTCCCTGCTTCAACCATAGTGTCCCGTCTCTCAATTCAAACTTAAAATCATTATCAACTTCTCAATAAGCTTCACAATTTCCAAATCTTTGTTTTGAGCTTTTCTAATTCTGTCTTGTAATGCAGGTCTTAACTTCAATGTAGCTATCAATGCCTCATTCTGCCCTAAATTCAACTCAACATTTAATGCCCTCAATTGAACTAGGCTCGATAACCTTGATATTTGAAATTGAGCCACACTGCTATTGGATTTTCTACCCATGGCATCAGCTAATAGATAGCTTTTCCAGGGTGATACTTAATTGTGCAATCATAATCTTTAAGTAACTCTATCCATTTCCTCTGTCTCATATTCAACTCTTTTTGACTCAATAGATACTTTAAACTTTTGTGATCAGTATATATTTGAAAAGTCTCTCCATACAGATAATGTCTTCGTATTTTTAGAGCAAAAACCACTGCAGCAACTTTTATATCATGTACTAGATAATTGAACTCACGAGACCTTAACTGTCTCGATGTATATGTATCACTCTACTACATTTCATCAAAACACACCCTAATCCTTGGTGTGAAGCATCACTATACACCACATAACCTTTAGACTTAAATGGAATATTTAACATAGGTATTATAGTCAATCGATGCTTTAATTCCTCAAAACTTTTCTGACATTCGTCATTTCATCAAAAAGTCACATTCTTCGTCTGAAGTTTTGTCAAAGGGGCTGAAATCAGTGAAAACCCCTCGACACCTTCTGTAATATCCGGCTAATCCAAGGAAATTCTGAATCTCAAACACATTCCTCGGAGTTTCTCACTTCATCACTACGTCTATCTTCTTTGTATCAACTTGTATGCCTTGTCCAGTCACTATATGACACAAGAATACTACTTGATTAAGCCAAAATTCACACTTACTAAACTTGGCATAGAATTGCTTCTCCCTCATAATCTGTAGGATCAACCTCTGATGTTCAGTCTGCTCCTCTCTGCTCTTTGAATACACTATGATGTCATCAATAAACACAATCACGAATCAATCCAGGTAAGGTTGAAATAACTTATTCATCAAAGCCATAAAAGCAGCTGGAGAATTAGTCAACCCAAACAGCATCACTAAAAACTTGAAATGCCCATATCTAGTTTTAAATGCACTCTTCGATACATTAGCTTCTGTTATCTTCAACTGACAGTACCCTGATCTCAAGTCTAACTTGGTGAATACCTAAGCTCCTCGTAACTGATCAAATAAGTCATCAATCCTCTACAATGGGGTCCTTGTTCTTCACTGATACCTGATTCAACTGTCTATAATCGATACACAATCTCAAAGTCCCATCTTTCTTCTTCACAAACAAGACTGGGCTCCCCATAGTGATACACTAGGTCTGATAAAACCCTTTTCTAATAATTCCTGTAATTGAGCTTTAAGTTCCTTTACCTAGAACTAAGTCGATCGTAAACTTCTTTTCCCTATCTAGAGGTAAACTAGATAACTCGGCGGGAATCACATCTAGGATTTCCCTAGCAACAGGAATATCCTGCACAGTCTTCTCATTACAAGTATCAACTACATAAGCTAAATAAGCTTCAAATCCACCTCTGATCAATCTCAATTCACTCATTAACGTTATCAATCTGCTTGACACTGCTTGACTAACACCTCGGAATACTGCTCTTGACTGATTAGGAGATTCAAGTATTACCTCCTTAGTGTAGCAGTTCATGATCGCACTATGAGCAGTAAGTCAATCTATGCCTAGAATAATATCTATCTCCTTTAATTGCAATACAATCAGATTAGCTTCTAACTCTGCCTGATCCACTCGAATTATACACTTTTTACGTACGTCACCAATTATTGTAGTAATACCTATCGATGGTCCTACCTCTAATCCACATTTCAACAATTCCCTATCACAATGCAGTCTAGATGATAGATGCGGTGCGATAAAATAATATGTAGATCTTGGATCTAGCAATGCAAAAGTTTCAAAATTAAAGATATGTAGCACACCTGCAATGACATATCGGGAGTTTTGAGCCTCCTGTCTAGTCATCGCGTAGACTCTGGCCTAAGACTATGGTTGGATGCTCCGCACCTCGATCTTGACAGTAGGACTCCCTGAACTCACTTTGCCTCTACCTCTACCTTTTTATCCAGATCCACTAGCTCGGCTCTGTAGTTGTCTTAGTTACCACTCCTCCTCTCATTCCAAATTATGCCCCAAAAACTATGGGACAGTCTCTGACCTGATGTTTGCAGGAGCCACAAAAAAGACAAGCTCTTGTTAGCTTCCAACACTCCCTACTATGCCTCTTCCCATAATGTTCACAGTTAGGTAGCTATTGTGACTGCCTAAATACCATACCTCTTCCTCTATCAAATTGCACAAAATTGCCCCTTTTTCTAAACCCCGACTGTCTTGTTGTAGTTGGTGGTCGAAAAGATCTATTCTTACACTTACTGAACCTTCTGCTAAAATCAACTTAGGATTCACTAGATCTCTTCATTCTAGATTCTTGCCTATATCCCCCTTGTCCATCACTTAATAGTCATTCTATTTGGATCGAGGCTACTCTTAACTCAGAGAAACTGCTCAGATTCGTTATAGCTAGCCTAGTCCTTATTTCCATATTCAATCCGTCTTCAAACCTCCTACACTTGTCTTTTTCAGTAGGAACCAGGGCAATAGCATACCCCATCAGTTCATTAAACTTTATCTTATACTTTTCCACAGAGAGATTGCCTTACTTCAGATATAGAAACTCCTTGATCTTACTATCTAAATAGATCTTGTGTATGTAGTTCTCCTTGAAGACTTTCAAAAAGTCTTCCTACTTTAAGCTACAAAGCCTAGTGGCACTGCCTGGAATAATCTTCCACCACTAGTATGTTGGACCTTGTAGTAACAAAACCACATAGTCAAACTTCTCATCCGACTCGCAGTCCATTTGATTGAACACTCTCTCTATTCTCTCTAGCCATCCTTCAGCCTCAGCAGGGTCTATACTTTCGTAAAAGTTCACAGCCCCCTATTTTCTCAATTTATGGTACCTCCTTTCCTTTCTCTTAGGAATTCTTGGAGGCATTCGGTCAAAGTGAGATATAACAGACTCTACGTTAGCTGATTGTCTAACTTGATCACATATGGCAGATGACTTATAATAGACAATAACCTTGATTACTATCTGAATTTCTCATGATATAACATGTTTAATTGTCTATGTATGTCCCTATGGATGCCAAACCTGGCCCTGATACAAAAAACCTATAACACCCTACTCCTACGGAGCATCTACCCAATATCTGGTAGATGTTCGAGCACATCCTTTATGAAAGCAGCGCGCTAGAGCAATCACATTCACTAATTATGACATCATTCATAAAAGACAATATAGATATCCAAAAGATCCATTCTTTATTCCATTAATAAAACATAATATACTGTAGCTTTTAATACATAATCCATTTATCTATACAGCATCAAAAGCTTATAAGAGTCTATTGCTCTTACAACATAGTCTACATGGAATGCGAATTATACAAAAGATTCTGACTAAATCCTTAGTCTCAATTGACTGACCTTTAGGCCATTCCTAGTAGTCCAAAAGGCAAGTACTATACTTCTCCTAGAACGTCTTAAAAGTTACGTCTCCTTTCTCGTACTTGAAAAGTCACATTGCAATTTTGATGAGTTTTGGAAACTCGGTGACCAAGCCATCATCGATGCGCTCATTCATAATAAATCTCACAAATAGTTCACACTTTAATTTTAGAGCTAATTCATAACATCACATAATGGACATTTCTTCACTGATAGTTCACATAATCAAATATTCCCTATCATTTCACATTTCCATTTACAGAACAGTTCAAACAATTCATTTCAGTCATGCATTTAACACATTTTAGTTTATATATATGCAATGCACATGTGACTCACTTTCAATTGTTACGTTGTTTTTACTAAGTGCTTTTTTAACTATCTCGTACCCATTGTAGATATCGGTCTCATTGATAATTGTCCCGTATTTGTAGGGAATATCGGGCTCGTTTTATATATTTAGCCTGTGGATCTTACTCATATTATAAGCTTTAAACTCTTTTTTTTTCATTGGCTACTCCGGTTACTACTGCCTTTAGCTGATCATGCATATAATGTAATGAAATGCAACAATTATCACGTCATATATAATCATTCACTTTCATTTATCATGTACAATCACTTTCACATTTTCATCGGACCTAAGTCTGGTATTCAACAATCATGCTGAACACACTTATTTCTTTCTCATTCACATTAAATGAAGCAATTCCAATACATTCGCAATTATCGAACTCCTCAGACCATCAATGTCCAGAATTATCACATACACATGGTTATCAGTTCAATAATTGGAATTTAAGCAATTACAATCAAATCTAGTAAAAACATCTAAGTTACTCATATTACGCTCTAAATAGCTATTACCTTGATGTCCTGACAATGTCTTGATGCGGTCGTTCTATTTGCGCTTCTATATCATGCAATACACATTTGCAAACATTACTAATTTGTAGAATCAAATAAATATTCATTCGCACACATATGTATATGTATTATGTATTATGCATTCTCAATTTGACTATTCCAGGTATATTTCTTTAATTCACATCTCTTAATCATTTAAACATCATCAATCAATCATTTATTAATGTTTCTAGCATTATAAGATCACAAAATAATCAATTTTTGATTCATCTTTACTCAATACACATTACTCATCTCCTTTGAATCATATTAGCATTTATAAGATCACTTTCATTTGTACATCATCTCCAAATTTCTAGATTTGCTTCATTGATATCAACCGTCCATGCTTAAGTTATAACCTTAATTACCACCCTAAACATATCAACATTTAATCACTTAATTCATCAGCAAACTAAGTTCATTTTAAGCTTTATTCAAGCCTAGATGCATTATAGGAAAGTACCTAACCATTTGTTGTTTCAAACATGTTATTGGCCTTTCCCACAATCAAGGATTACTTCCCATGATTGTGGATTATGTTAATAAAATATTTCCAGCCATTTTTACAATGCCTACGATCATGGATGTATTTCCATGATCGTGGGTTGTCATATCCGTAAATTTCTAGCTATTCTTCTTCATATTTTTCTAGATTTTCAACTCCTATAAGTTATATTTAACACATCTTATGTGCTGGAACCCCACCCCGGGCGGGTCTACGGGCCCGACATCCTACGTGACATCTGGACCCGTGGCCCACGGGGGAGGAATTCCCCACCAGTGGAACTTAAAACAAATAAATTCATTTAATTACCTTTGTACAAAAATAGAGATAAAATCACAAAAATTAATTCAATAAGTGTTGACCCCGGGAAAAATGCGTGGTGGGATCGTAAGATAAGCATATACATTACAATAAGAAAATCAAGA
>JAOTAY010031869.1:0-24877 GCA_025629805.1 Erythroxylum baracoense
CAAGGAGAAGAGCAAGCTTGATTTTGGAAATATCAAGTTAAATAGGTAGGTAATATGTTTATAGTTTTGTGATGATGGGCTTAAATAATTGTGTGTATGTATGATGAATATGTTTGTTTTACTCATTGTGAATGTGGGAAAGATATTATGTGAATGTATATCAGTTGCTTTGTGAGAATTCTGTTACTTTTGTGAGAATGAAAAATAGAAAATTTAAGAAGCATGAAAGCATGAATATATTATGGAATGTATGAGCATTGAAAAACCTGTTATGTGGGCAAGAGAGGAATCCGTTTCGTTAGGCTCGTGCACGATGACCTATAGCCTTCTCCCAGCTGCCCGCTTGTGGCCACGAGATCCTGAGAAATCGGACTCGTTTTGTTTCACGATGTAAACTTCGATTTTGCCGTTTCGTTCCACGGAACTCTCGAGCCATTATGATGTGCATTGCATTTTGATATGTCAAGTTATGATGCAATTTGAGTGTTATGTTTTGATGATAAATTACATCCAATATGTTCTATGGGATGATGTGTTGAATTATGAGATGTGAGTTGGAATTGTGAATGCTGAAATTTCATTGCCAGATTAAGACAAGACAAGTATGCCTATACGAGTATTCATATATGTTTGAGTGTGGTTCATTATCACCGGCTATAAACATATTAGCCACTGAGTTTTCCGGCTCACCCTATAAATTTTCTACTCCTCAGGTGAAGAATCAGCAGATCGTTATTAAGCCTTGCAAAGTTTTGGCAATTACCAAGAATTCCAGATTTTTTGTAACTAACTAGTGAGGATCATTTTTGGTGACTTAGAAGCATATCAGCATAAGCATTTATGTATGTATTTTGTAACTATGATACTGATATGGCATTTTGATATGAAGTATAAAGATGTGTATCAACTTTGTTGTTGCAAATTGACAGTGAAAGTTGTCAGTGAAAGAGCAGAAATTTCTTTGATGTATGTATGTTTAGATATATATGCAGATTCTTTTTCTTCTGTTAAGTTGGCTCTGTGTTGAATGTTGCGAGATCTTTGGATGGACTTGCTTGAAGTAAATTGTTTATCAAATGAGTTTTGGTATGTAGGGAATTGAATGTTGGTTCGGGTCCTTTGGAATTTGTATTAGAAATGTATGTGAACAGATGAATGGAAAACAGAGAATAGGATAAAATGTGATCTGAAACTTTAAGGAATAAACTGCATTGATAGAGGTAGAATTAGGCTAAGTAATCTTCATAAAAGTTGTATATTAATCTTGTAGCTTTCTAATGGTATAAAGATTGAAATTTTTGGACTTTAGACGCAAAAGTTATGGCAATTATAAGATAGCAGTATTGGTGTACAAATTTTTAACTGAAATGATAATCTTTACTTAAATGATTAAACTGTATCAATACAGGCTGAATTAGAAAAAATTGTCTTCATGAAAGTTGTAGATATTTTTCTTATCTTGTCAACGATATAAAGTTTGAATTTTTTGGACTTCTAGATTAAAAGTTATGTTGTCTAGAAGTAAGGATGTTTAACTAGAAAGTCGCGATCACGACGAATCACGATCGCGACAGTCCCAGAATTTCACAAAAGTCGAGATCGTAACACAACACGATCGCGACAGTCCCAAAATTTCACAAAAGTCGCGATCATAACATAGCACGATCGTGACTCCCCTCATTTTCTTGTTACTGTTCATTATAGGTTGCGATCGTACACAAGGACGATCGCGACGCCTCTTTTTTGCCCCCTCTCACGGGTGTGAGACATGTAAGTCACGCCCTTAACTTTTTCCTCTCCAAGCCATTAAATTAAAATAAAATTCTTTTCTTGTTTTTATTTGTCACAAGCGTGACTATGAAGAGTCACACCTGTGACTTTTCCTCTTTTGAATTAAGATGGTCCATTATTAAATCAAATTGCAAATGAATCCTTTTAACACCCAAATCATTTATTCTTTGTTCATTTTTGCTATGGAAAAGTTTTTCATTTAAATTGTTGGGTATTTTTTTACTTCTCATATGAATTTTATTTATTTAATATAATTATTATCTATTTCTTTTATTTTGATATTATCTATTAATTGTTTATATTAAATCATTATTTTTAATAATTTAATTTTATGTCTAAAATCATTCTATGACATTTTAATTACTATTTGCTTATATCAGAAAAGTCCCACCATAAATCTTTCTTGTCTAAACTTTAATTAAATTTAAATGTTATATTTTATTTTATTGCAATGTTTCCAAATATATTTATTATTATTTCAAATAAATCCCAATGGTGACACGTAATCGCCATAAAATTCATATGGAGACCCGGGGCCAACATGAGAAAATTCACTCTAAATTGGTATATTTGGACTTAACTAAGTCTAGTAATGAGCCTTGATTATTGCTTGATTAATTGGTTAAGAGCTTGATAAGTTTATGTAGTTAATTGATGTCACAACCTAAAGAATGGACTGTTTTGATGTGGTTGTATTCAAAGCCGGAAATTATGATTTATCAAAGGAAAAAATGTGTTCTTTTAATGCAAACATGATCTTAAGAACATGAGTAATATGTATAAGGTATGGATGAATGAGCATTGAAGAACATTGGGTAATTATGACTGAGAATTGGGTAAATGTATGAATATATATTGCTGAAAAAAGTTTGTTGAATGTATAGATCTAGCTTGTTAAATTCCATATTTAAAATGACAATTATGTGTGTATTATAAGAGGCTTTTTTATCATTAAAATGTACAAGGATAAGTGTAATGTATGGTTGATGAAATTGAAGTAAATCAAGCCAACTTAAAGGTATAAACCTAATTGCAAAATGGTAGTATACAAGTTGTAATGTTTGAATGGTCTTAAGGTGTATAAGCGCAAATTGAATAGTCAAGATCTATGCATAAGAATACATATCCGGAAAGTCAATTAAGCATGCATTGAAACATGACACATATACATGTACATGATTGTATAATTATATGATTAAAAAACTTGGTGATTTGTGAACTATATGTGTATGTATTGCATGACAATAAACGCATAAGGTGATCGTCAACATCTAGACATTACTGGAACACGGAGGCAATATCATTTATGGAGTGTACTATGACTCAACCTAGATGTGTAAATTCACTTATATTTGCTTCTGTGTGAATTGTATGTTTAATGTGAAATGCATGTATAACTAATTTATAAATGCTGGACTTAGGTCCGAAGAGTCAGTTATATGACATAAGCACATCGAAATGAAAGGTAATAAAAGCATAGCATATGAAATGATACATCTCATCATATTAAAATACATGATCAGATAAAAGAGTTGTGACCAAAGTGGATGATGTGCAGAAAAGAACGTTGAGCTCAAAATTATGAAAATGAGCCTCAGGCTGTGATGGCATGGACTCGGTATCTATAATGGGTACGGGCCAACCATGAACTCGGTACCCACAACGGGTATGAGACAACAAATTGCGTTGATAAGAACTTGGTCACAACAAAACAAAATGAGAATGAAAACATATATGCATTTACAAATGCATCCCTATATGTTGTTAAGTCAATGAGACTTCACTCCTTCTATTGATTTTGATGAAAGTCAAATAATAATAATAATAATAATAGAAGAGTGTGTGAACTGTTTTGATGAGTTTGTTAAGTGTGCAGATAAATATAAGAGGCACAAATCATCAAGTCAAGATGATATCGAAGCGAAGTCATCAAATGAATCATCAAGTCAAGATGATATCAAAGCGAAGTCATCAGATAAAGCAAAGTCATCAGATGAAGCGAAGTCATCAGATGAAGCGAAGACATCAGACAAAGCAAAGATTTAATAAGACAGATTATACAAAACAAATCAAGACGTTATGAACAACTTACAATGTCAGTTAGTTAGTTAGTTGGAGTTAGTTATATGACTCAACTAACAACTGATCTCTGAAGATTTTACAAGCCGTTTTCAAGAAGACCATTGGAGATTTAGACTATAAATATCACTTATAGTCATAAACAAAAAAATACAATATACACAAGATACAACCTTACAACTCTGAACCTTCAACTCTCAATTCTTTACTTACGATACTATAAAAAATAGCTTTAGTGAAAAGAAGAAAGAAGAGAGATCAAGTTGACCTGTAACGTGAGTTTAGAAAACTCAAATCTTTTCAGTGAAAGGGAAGGCTACAGCCTTAAGAGGCTAAGATAGCAGATAAAGAATACTTTGTGAAAGAGACCTGAATAGGCTCTAGAAGTGTGAAATAAACTTGTAAAAGTTGAAAGAGAGTGAAATCTCAGACATAATCTGAGGACTGGACGTAACCCTAAAGTTAAGGGTGAATCAGTATAAATCGCGGTGTCATATTCTCTAACGCTTATCTCTTTAATTTCATGTTGTTAGAAGAATAGATACTATTTTCGTTGTTGCATTACTCAAACGAATTAAATGCGTTGTTTTGTAAATTGTCTGAATCTTTCAAGAAAATCAAGAAGTTTTTTAAAGATTTCAATCTTAGACGATTTATCACAATTCAACCCCCCTTCTTGTGTATTCTTACATATTATGTGATTTCTATAATAACAAGTGATTTACTTCAATATATATATAATTTTAACTAAAAATTACAGTATTAAAGAAAGTGGAAAGAATATTATATATATATATATATGTAATATTTTATTAGTGGAGTGATGTTTGAATTGTATTAAATTATACTTTTCAAAGCAATTAAAGGTGAGGTTAAAAATATAATTCGAATCTTAACGTTTACATCATAATACAACTTGTATCTAATATTTTAGAAACTTCAATTTAAACCATATCATTTTAAAAACATTCAAAATAGATAAAAAATTAAGTGTTTAAACTTTTGTGAGTTAAGTATTATATCATATTGAATTGACACTTTTTATTATTTTTAAAAATCTATTAGTGGGCTGGACCATCATGTATATGTCGAATAGCATAGTGGAGCTTATATATCATATTTAATTTAAAATTATGAATTTTTTAATTAGTTTAGTGTTGTCTGCCCTTAAGTCTTAGTGTACAACACAAGCAAGTCAATACTCAACACCAAATTAATTCAGGAGGAAAGTCCTACTTCATACAAGCATAAAAGTGGAAGTCTAAATGACTTTACCAATTTCTTTATCAGTTTCAAAACTGGATATATATTTTTTATTTTGAGAGCAGATTTTTCAACAAAAGAAATTAGAAACCACTCTCGTGAGGGAACCTACAACCTAATTTAAGCCACCTGGCTACAAGGTACCTAGAATATACATTCCTCAATCATTGTCCTTAAGAATTTAAATCCACTTTTGTTTCTATTAGGGTTCAATTGATTCAGAAGTGATCGCCAATTTGTTATGCTCCCAATATTTGAATTCCTTGCATGTAACAATGAAACTAGCTAGACGTCGGAGTTTCGTGATTTACTGGTTCAGATGGTTCAGGATTGGAGAATTAGAGATCGGTTACATTAACAATGAAAGGTAAATGTCTGAATTTATATATATATATATATATATTGGGGTTAGGTTAAAAGTCAAACTTAAAATAACTTTCAAGATTAGCTCGATTTATTGTCAATCTTAATCAAAAGGTAAATCATAATTATTCTTTGAAATTGATGGAATATTGTTATTACTTCCCTGAATGTGAAAATTTTAGAAGAATTTAAGAGACATATATATAGGCTAACATTAAACTTTCAAGCCTTAAATATTTGAGCAAGACGACTCGACATCTTATCATAATTGATAATTCTCCTTATCACTTGGAGAAGAGGCATAGTTACTTACTCATAGGTAGTTTTAAAGAAACATATACGATATTTGTTGCGAGCAAAAACAATAGAATAATATCATATGTAGCTTTATGGAGCCATTAAACAGTAAGACACCGGCAAATCTTCCTTTAGTGATTCTATATTAGGGTTTTTGTAAATGATTAGCATAAGAGAGAGAGAGAGAGAGAGAGAGAGAGAGAAAGATTAGGAGTTAAAAGAGGACTTTTCAAATACTGATTAGTAAACAAATGTTTGAAGTTCTATGTTAAAGATATCATTTAGTGCTTTAATTAAAACTAATCAATAAGATAAATAAATTCCTCACCCTTTGTTTTAAATGGTGATCCAAAGGAGACAAATGTAACATATTTATTTGTAAAATAAATTTTTGATTTTGACAACTAAGATGATAAGTATAGAAATAATTTTTATCCTAGCAATTGTCACTTGGGTACATATAGAATCATGTAGAATTGCATACTTTTCTTGGAGTGATAAGAAAAAATAAAATGAGAAAGTGTGATTGAAACTTTTAGAAGCAATGACATTTCACTTATCCAATATATAGTTATACTTTTTAAATTAAAAATAAATTGATTCAAGCATATAAGATTCATAGTAAGTTTAGCTAGGTTTTCACCAAACTTAAGAATGAAAGAGCCATGTTTATATTGAACCTCAAAATGAATAAGAGTATAGTATGTTCTAAGAAAATTAGGCATTCTTCTTTAAGGTATAGTTAAGGTCCTTACTTCTATATCCATTCCCTATTAATGCATAGGCTATTATAAAATTAATTGTTTCAATGGATTTTTTTTCTTAGCTACAATTAAGGAATTAGCCTTTGATGAACACTAATAGTTACACAACCTCTGGCATCACTTATTCTAAATCCTCTTAATCTCTTTAAAGTTATTGCTAGTCCAATATTCTCCAAAAGAAAGATGTTATAAGACTATTGTAAATTTTGTGAACTTGATTTGTCATAATTTGTTCTCTAATATATTATATCAGCTCGGTAGTAATTTGCTCTTTCAATCTTTCTTTACCTTAAAAACAAGCTTATGTTCCTTTCCCTTCAAATGGCATACATTGAGTTACCAAATGGTGTTTGATAGATAATTTTATTTCCCTTATTTATCCCCTTGTTTCTAATTGACTATTCAAATATTTATGTGTGATTAAGCATGATAACTCCATGTAGAGTTTCTAGTTGATTTTTGCAAAGCCTGCAGGCTTGAGTGGTGTTAAGGAATCATTTTATCGATTATAGCTAGTCTTTATTTGACAACTAGCCATAAGAAGAAGAAGAATTTTGGCAGTACATGTTTGGTCCAGATTGTGTCATATGAGGATTTTTTTTAGCCTGAGGACTAACGATCTTATAAAAGTGGTTAGTAACTTACCTAAAGAGTGTTTTCACTAAAGAAAGAAGTCTTTTAGTTCAAGGCTTATGTTGTAATTTGAAACAATGTCCATAATAAAGGAGAAAATAGAAAAACTATAAGATCTCTCATTATTGGAAATCACACCAACTTTAGAGCTCTTAATAAAAAATGCATTAATTTGGACATCAAATTAGTCTTATTTAAAGGGCTTAGCTTGCTCTAGTTGTCAAACTAAAGGGAGGAACTCTCTCCATTTGCTATTATGCATTTGATTTCCATGTAGAAAAGTTCCTCACCTTTAATAACTAAAAAATAAATCATAAAGTGGTTGATTTATATTTGATCTCCTATAAGCTTCTTCCTTTCAAGAAGTAAACATGAATCCACTTATCTATTTATTTGTTAAGAACTTCCAAAATATTTTGGCCATCAAAACTTTATTGATAAGTTTTATTGGGAGGACACCAATACCCCCTTCAATCTTTTTCAAATAGAATCCATTCCATTTGACCTTGGCTAAGGACTTGTTACTTAAAACACCTAACCATAAGAATCTTCTCATTATCAAATCTTTAGAGAGGGAAATATAAGAAAACCAACAACTATATAAGGAGTTAAATAACAAGTGAATAAGTTTCAATTCATCTACAAATTAGGAGATCTATTGAAGTAGTTACACATTCTTTTATAAATCTTTTCTAACAGAGGGATGCAATCCTTGTAGTAGACACTTTTGGTAGAGATAGGGATGCTTAGATAGGTGAAAGGAGATTCCTTACGTTAAAGTTCTAAAAAATTATATTACCATCTAACAACATGATTAACACTAGTAAACACTATAAGTTCACTTTTGTCTCTATTAATAGAGAGACCAAAGTGCTCTTTAAAGGTGTGAAGAAAATACAAAAAGTGCTAAGTAATTAATTTGCCATTAGTTCTTGAGAGGAAAAGAAAATCATCAACAAAGGATATGTTAAATAGTCTCAAATTCTTACATTTTCTATCAAACTTGAAATTGACATTTTGTTTAGTATTATAATCGATCAATATGGATAAGGACTTTATGCATAGCATGAACAAATATAGAGATGTTAGATTACCCTGTCTCAGGCCTTTTCCTCCTTAATTAAGTTGATTGGTTTTCTATCAACTAAGACACAATAAAAGTAGTAGATATTTATTTTTTAAAATATAAATGAATTTCAGTAATAAAAGGATAAGATACAAAATACATCAACTATACAAAATCATTTAGCTATCAATCTTTAACCAAACTAGTTTTTATTATCTTTAAATCTTTAGTCTATACTAGTTATGTATTATCCTACCATCAAGCTATATAGATGATTTCTTGTACACCTCTTAATTTAGTTGAAATTCATAAAGGAATCCTCATTAGGTATTCTACTCATTTTGTTTCCTAGTTTAGCATCCATAACTCTTTCATACCCTGTGATGTTTTATGAATTAGCCCCTTGGAAACAATGCTCAACCTATATTGTAGAACTATCTTTTGTAATACTTGCTCCTATGTCTTAGCTTCTTTTTGAAATATTCTTTCTCTTTAACAAGTAGTGTACTAGTGCTGCAAAACTAATACTCAGTACTTTGTAGTGTGCTTTGTTAGCCATTCTAACCCTAGTAACACTTTCAACTTCATTCCAGTTTGAAGCATCCTATTAAACATTTAACGGAGCTCTAATCTTTATCCATATATAATTAGAGTATAAGCAGTCAACAATAAAGTGATCCATTAACTCAACCTATAGCTAACATAATGATAGATGAATAATTGATCATATTTTTACCTTATATTTGTTGTATTTTTGCTTCAAATAGATGAATAATTGATCATACTTTACCTCATATTTATTTTATTTTTGTTTGATAAATTATGCTTTTAGTGTATATTTGGTACTTTAGTTGCTCAAAGTGTGTTTACAGAGTATAATTACCTTTATGGACTTAAAGGAGAAGAATTCGAATGAAAACTAATATGTGCTTAAATGTTAATTCATTTGATTTACTACACCTAGTTATTAATGCCTTATAAATGCTTAAGATTCTCTCTTTAGCTCATATTTGATTTTAGGTACATTTCGGAAGTGAAGGAGCTAAAGTGACCAAAAAGCATATTCATTAAAGTCATCTTGTTAATGTCCACACTCTATTGATTTCTGGAGAAAGAAGAAGAAGAGGATTGAAAGAAGAAGAGACAAGATAGAATGTAAAGTAAAGAACAAAGAAAAAAGAGTCTCACGACCACACATTGGTGTGCATGGGCATGAGAAACTTCTCATGCCTATGAATGGTTTGTCACAACCATGAGTGTGGGTGACTAGTGGTGTGACAAAGCATGTCACAACTGGGAGTTCATTTTCACGGGTGTTAAAAGGGATAGTTGTCCTATTTAACCCCAGTTTTTAACTATAAAAGGAAATGTTTTAACGGCACAAAAGGGACATTTGGGACAGAAGCAATTAAAAGGGTTTTTCTCTTCTTTTTCTCTTTGTCTTTCAGACCAACAGAGGTAATAATAGTTGATGCTTGGAGCTTAATGAAGGAGATGGAAGGTTAACTTCCCGTTAGTTCGATGGTGAAATCAACACCAAGTCATGGTTAAACTATCTCATCTTATTAGCGTTGATACTCTTTTTTCGAATTGTTATTGTTGTTTGTGTTGATTGAATCGAGTTTTTGTATAGATGATCTTAAAATGCTATTTGTATTGTTTTATTACAAACCTATTACTAGAATGTTGAATGTAATCCATAATCGTCACATTTGACGTTTATTAGTAGCATGTAATGATCTCGAATGATTAGGAACAATATAACTTAGGTTAAATAACCTGAATGTCTGAGGTTACTACCTATATTGGTCATTTTCTACTTCGTAATGTGGCTGCCAAATTGAATATAGAGATTGTATCTTAGATTATTCAGTGGCTAGGTTTAATTAGCAACCGTATCTTAATTAAACACAACCTAAGGGAAAATTAGGATTAGTAGAGAGTATTATTAGTCTCCGATCAATAGTTCGAAGAGAGGTGTGAAGACACTAGGATGATAGGATATGTTTAATTGTGTTTAGGCTGAGGTTAATCCTAGAACCGAACTTTACTTATATTTGACACTTTAATCATTTTTGATTGTTTGCTATTTTTTTTTGGCCAGTTTAGTTTACTTTATTTTCTAAATTGCATAAAACCCTAAAAACACCATTTTTATTTTCCTTGCACCATTTACTTTCGTTACGAAAATTAACTGAACATTTCCTGCAAATACGATCCTGAATCACCACAACTAAAAATTTTAATGTGCATAATTAGGTAAATTTTATAGTGCACTCGACAGGCATTGTCAAAATTTGACACTGTTACTGGGGAGTGTGGTGATCTAATTTTCATTTTTGATTTTAAATGGTATTTTGTGTAAATATTTGTTTATGATTGTTTCTTTTTGTTATTTGTTAATGTTTAAACGTTTGTTAGTCTTGGTGTGTGGTAGTGACCAGATCTCTTTGTAGAGAACTTGAGTAACTTGATCCAGAGATCAAGAGGACATTGACATGATTGTTAAGGGAAGTAAGAAACACTTTGGTAGGAGACTCAGAATCTGAATTCGAAGAAACGATGGCAAATCTGCGAAAGCTAAGGGAGTTAGCTGCACCAGACCTAACTCAAAGACCATTATGGATTACATTTTCAGATTTTGTTGAACATGTTACTTTTCAATTAAAGTCTGGATTAATACATTTATTACCTAATTTTCATGGTCTTGTAGATGAGGATGTGCACAAGCATCTTAAGGAGCTTGATGTGTTTTCTCTGAGCATGAAGTTTCTCGGGTTGACAGATGAGCAGATTATGTTGAAAGCCTTCCTGTTATCACCCAACGATGAAGCATAGGATTGGTTTTTTAATTTATAGGCGGGACCGTGAATATTTGGCTAGAGATGAAGAGGCTATTCTTGGAGAAATATTTTTCAACATCAAAAATAACAAGTATTCGGAAGGAGATTTATGGCATCAAGCAGCATAATGGAGAGTCTCTTTGCGAGTATTGGGAGAGTTTTAATAAGTTATAGGCCAGTTGTCTACACCACAACATTCTAGAGCAACTTCTCATCCAAAATTTCTATGAAGGATTACTACCGATGGATAGGAGTTTGGTTGATGCAACGAGTGGTGGGGCATTTTGTGTGAAGACTCCCATTGAGGCCATAATTCTACCTAAGTAGATGGTCGTTAACACTTAATAATTCGATACTCGTAACGATGTTTGACTAGTAAACAAGGTAAAGTACTTCATCTATTGAACATCATTTAGATGAGTAACATGTTTTATTAAACATATTACAATTGGACGGGCCCAAGTAAAAGCATTTGGAATATGTTCGAACATGAGCCATCTGACTAATGAGTGCCTAACACTATAAGAGGGAAGTATGGAGTATGTGAATACTATAGGAGAGAACTTTCCTAATCAATATAACTCGTACTCGCAAATGTATAACCCAAGCTAGAGGGATCACCTTGACTTAAGTTACAAAGGAAACAGGTAGTAAAATTAATTCCAAAATCGGTCGCAAGGAGCATAAGGATTTCAATCAAGGCCATAAGGAGCATAAGCAGCCTCCTCTTCCAGTTCAGGTAACTTAATACCTGAATTGATCAAGACTCTTACTGCTAACAATCTTTAATTTTAACAGAACCTATAGTAGCAGCTATGATAATTCCAATAGGAGACAAAAGCGACCATACATAATATAGAAAACCATACAAATCAGATGGCAATGAGGCTAAATCATCTTGAATAGTAAAGTGGAGGAAACATGCCATCCCAACCTGAGGTGAACCCAAAGAATGTCAGTGCTATAACCCTAAGAAGCAGAAACGATTGAGTCTCACAAGATAACTCCACCGAAGATTACTATCGAGGAAGAGATTGAGAAAGAATTGGGAAAGGAAGAAAATCCTTCATCGAGTACAAAGTTAAATTTCAAAAGCCCTAATATCATTAAGACTAACCACACCTTTTTTGAGCAGATTGATAAGATTGAACAAAGAGGAGAAGGATAAAGAGATATTGGAGACTTTTCGAAAAGTGGAAGTCAACATACCTTTGCTCGAAGCAATTAAACAAATACTAAGGTACACCAGATTCATCAAGGAGTTGTGTACACATAAAAGGAAGTTAAAGGATGATGAAAAAGTGATGATGGTTAAGAATATGTCTGCAGTCTTTAGAAAGAAAATGCCTGCAAAATGCCAAAATATAGGTATGTTTACCATTCTTTAGAAAATTGATAATATTGTAATCAGTAGAGCTATGTTGGATTTAGGAGCTTCAATTAATGTGATGTTTTGTTCAATTTGTGCTTTTTTACATTTGGTTCCTTTGAAAGAAATGAGTGTTATCGTACAATTAGCTGACTGCACAAATGCTTACCTTGATGGTGTGGTTGAGGATGTTTTGGTGCAGGAAAATAAGTTAGTGTTTCCTATTTATTTTTATGTTGTTGATATGAATGATGATACTTCATACAATCCAATACCTATCTTATAGGAGAGACCGTTTCTTAATATGACTCAAACTAAGATATAAGTTCGTGATGGCATCCTCATGATGGAATTTGATGGGTAAGTGATTTAATTCAATATATTTGATGCTATGAAACATCTTCTTGATGATCATTTTGCTTTCTCTATTGATTTGATTGATCTTTTGGTATAGGAAATGTTTAAATTAAGTTACAAGGACCATTTAGAAGCAATGTTGACTAAGAAAATGGAAGCAAAAACCAACAATGATGTTGAAGTGGGAGAGGAGCTAATGGAAACAACAGCTACTTTGGAATCATTGGAGAATTCTCCAAAAAGATATAATTTGGATTTAATGAAATTTTCTAAATCTCACTAGAAGTTGTTACCTTTTGATATGCCGGTTTCAGAATTGGAATTGAAGCCACTCCCTACCCACCTCAAGTTTGCCAATTAGGGTGATAAGTAGAATCTCCCAGTCAACATTTTAGAAAAGTTGACGTCAAATTAAGAGGATAGTCTGGTTTGAATATTGAGAGAGCATAAAAAGGCCATTAGGTGGACGATTGTAGATATCCAAGGAATAAGCCCATCAATATGCATGCATCATATTTTTTTGGA
Organism: Erythroxylum baracoense; assembly: GCA_025629805.1. Taxonomy (NCBI): domain Eukaryota; kingdom Viridiplantae; phylum Streptophyta; class Magnoliopsida; order Malpighiales; family Erythroxylaceae; genus Erythroxylum; species Erythroxylum baracoense. Next base: position 13,351 of record JAOTAY010031869.1, read on the forward strand.
GGAGGATGCAAAGTCAGTAACGCAAGCTCAACGTAGGTTGAATCCTCTGATGATGGAAGTTGTAAGTGTTAAAGCTTCTCGATGCTGGGTTATCTACCCGATTTCTGACAGTAAGTGGGTAAGTTCTATCCAGGTGGTTCCAAAGAAGTATAAAATCACCATTGTGACTAATCAAAAAGGAGAGTTAGTTTCTAGCAGAATGCAAACCGAGTGGCATGTGTGTATTAACTATAGGAAATTGAATACAATAACTTATAAAGACCACTTTCTCGTACCTTTTATTAATCAGATGTTTGAGAGATTGGCTGGTTATGATTATTATTGTTTTCTAGATGGCTTTTTAGGTTATCTTTAGATTCCAATCGCACCAAAAGATCAGGAAAAGACCACCTTCACATGACCATTTAGTAAGTTCACTTACTGAAGAATTTCATTTAGATTATGCAATGCACCCCGCCACATTCCAACGATGCATGGTAAGCATTTTTTTAGTATTTTGAGAAGATCATAAAGGTATTCATAGATGAATTTAGTGTATATGGTTCTTCTTTTGATGAATGCCTTGAGAATCTTGCTATTGTCTTGGAATGATACATAAAAACTAACCTTGTGCTGAATTGGGAGAAATGTCATTTTGTGGTGGATCAAAAAATAGTTTTAGGGCATGTTATATCTGCTAAGGGTACTGATGTAGATAAATCTAAAGTTGATAAGTTCTTATCAAAGGTTCGTTGGGGACTTTTCGAAGATAACCGCACCATTATGCAAGCTCTTACAACATGATGTCTCTTTTGAGTTCAATGAGAAGTGTAAGGAAACATTCAACAAACTTAAGGAGCCTCTGACATCCCCATCGGTGATTCAACTTCTAGATTGGAACCTCCTCTTTAAGATCACGTGTGATGCAAGTGATTATGTAATAGGAGCAGTTCTAGGACAAAGAGTGGGAAAAGCTTTGCATGCCATCTATTATGCTTCCAAGACTCTAAACCCAGTCTAATTGAATTATTTGACTATTTAAAAAGAACTGTTATCTGTGGTTTTTGTTTTAGAAAATTTTTGTTCGTATTTGCTTAGTGCTAAAGTAATTATTTATTCTGACTATATAGCTTTATCATACTTGTTCATGAAGAAGAAAGCAAAATCGAGACCAATCAAATGGATTCTTCTCCTTCAGGAATTTGACTTGGAGATCAGAGATAAGAAGGAGGCAAAAAGTGTGGTGGTTGGCCATCTCATCTGTTTGATCAAAGAAGAAGATGACATCCCTCTGCGAGAGACATTTCTTGATGAATAGTTATTTTCTACCGATGTGACACCACCATGGTATGCAGACATTGTAAATTTCTTAGTTAATAATGAATTAACTTTTTCTTTATCAACGACTCAGAGGGATAAGCTGCGGAACGAAGTGAAGTATTACGTTTGGGATAACCCGTATCTTTAGAGGCACTGCGTAGATCAGGTCATCAGGAGGTGTGTACCTGAAAATGAAACAGCCTCGATCTTAACCTTCTGCTATTCATACACATTTGAAGGACATTTTGGAGTGAAAATGACAACTTATAAAGTTTTGAAGAGCGATTGCTACTAGCCATCATTGTTCAAAGATGCATATACCTTCTGCAAATCATATGACAGATGCCAACGGTCAGGTAACCTGTCTCGTAAGGATCAATTACCATAAACCCTTATGCTTTTCTGTGAAATTTTTGACGTTTGAGGTATTGACTTTATGGGACCTTTCCCTCTATCTTTTGGCTTTACTTATATATTGCCTGCAATTCATTATGTTCTAAATGGGTGGAAGCCAAAGCTACCAGAACTAATGATGCAAAGGTTATTGTAAATTTTGTTAAGGCTAACATTATTTCTAGGTTCGGGATACCAAAAACATTGTTAGGGATAGAAGAACCCACTTTTGCAATAGGGTGATGGAGACAATGTTTAAGAAATATCACATTAAGCACATTTCCACCACTTACCAACCCCAAACCAATGGGCAAGTTAATGTCTCAAATCAAGAAATCAAGTTAATCCTGGAGAAAACCGTGTAGCACAATTGGTAGGTTTGGAGTGTAATATTAGATTATGCACTATAGGCCTACGAGATAACTTACAAAACACCAATTGGGATGTCTCCGTATAGATTGGTGTTTGGGAAGCCATTTCATATTCTGGTGGATTTACAACACAAGGCATATTGGGAGGTAATATCAGATGTGGAGATCATTCTTAAGGGGTAATTTTGATCCATAAAAATAGAAAACATAAGGAATTCATCAAAAGATCCATCAAAATGCAAGATCAAACCTCTCCATTAAAGGAATATTTGATAGAAGACAATCAGGTAGATTTATAATTATGAACCCATTGTTTTCAATTCATTTTTCTTTCAGTGTATGTTTGATTTCATGTTTGATAATGTGTAACTAAACAACTTGTTAGTGTTAAGGTGAGATTAAACCTATTTAATACTTTAATAAGTCTTGTTTCTTTTACTAATATAATTGTATTAACTAATTTATTATGATTTAATTACGTGTTAATATATGTTCTAATAGACCTGAGAATATTATATCATAATCTAATCTCATACATAGAGATTAAGAAATCCTATTGATGAATAGATTTAGCATAATTTAAAGGAGTTGATTGTAAACCCAGATATAAGATTACATAAATATTCCATATTAGAGTCAAACATAATAGAGGGATTCATAAATTCGTAAAGCAGTCCTATAAACTTTAACTTAAGTAATTCGGCTGAAAATCTTAGGATTAGTTGTTAGTAATCTCAAGGTCAGCTATTAGCATATCATAGGAATCTCCACAGTAAAATAAATCAATAAAAATTGAGTAATAAAAGATCAATCTATTAAGGTTGAGTAAGTTTTAATCTTATAAAACCATCAATATTTTGCAAGCACAAGGGTTGTAAACGTAGTGTGAGGTGTCAATCCCACGAGAAATTAGTGAACTAATCGAAACCTAATTTAACTAAGGCCTAAAACTGTAACTAAAATGAAAAAAATTAGCAGCAAATTAAGCAATTGAATATAAGTTGATTAAAAATGAAATTGTAAAATTAATTAAAAAAATCAAAATTGGGCACAACCAATTAATAATTGGAAATTCGCACAAGGAAGGTTAATCATTTATGATTAAAGGGGATTTATCCTATCATCTAATATTAACTTACACTTTTGAGTTAATCTGGTATCGATCTTAGAAGTTCAAAGGATTATTACTCTCTCTCGTGTTATAATCATTTAACCCTAAATCATAAACTCTAATTGAATTGAATTATGGAATTTGTAATCTCTTAATTAACAAACAACCCACACATGCAATTAGATCTTAAGCACTTTAATGGACAATCAAGTCCTTACACGATATCTCTCTTTGTATAAATTATCGATTTGATTATTTGCATGATCTATTAAATTTTGTAACTCTTAACCCAATTTAGTCATTTTGATATCGGCTTACTCTCTCGATTTATACCAAAGTATTTAAATACAACAAACAATCACAATACCCATCTCATTAACATCAAAAGCAATCAAATCAATATTGATTAAAGAACAAATCCCTAAAAGAGTAAAGAATGTCCCTAATCCTAAAGTCATCATCATCACATCCATTTTATACATCTAAATGAAAGAAATAACAAGATGGAAGAGAAATATAACTTCGAGTGGATTGGAATGGCAGCAGCAATAACAGCTCGCTCTTCTTCTCGCTTCTTCTCGCTTCTTCCTTAGTTTCTTTCCTAATGTAGCAAAATGGGGGCTCCCTTTTTAAGACTCCTTTCTTTTGCTTTTATATACTTTTCTATTTAAGGTAAAAGCTAGGTTTTACCCAAATCCAAATATCTGAAATAACCCTTAAAATTTTGAGTTTGGAAGTAATCCCCACGTATCCCCACGTCTGTTATCGCGATTGTCCCGATCGTGGCCAATGAGTCATGATCATGGCACTTGAAATTTGACTTTTGTCACGATTGTGGCTAGTGAGTCATGATCGTAGCCTGGTCCTGTTTGGATTATGTCATAATCATGGCTAATGAGTCACGATCGTGCCTATATTGGTTGCTTTTGTCACGATCATAGCCTGGTCCTGTTTAGATTATGTCATAATCATGGCTAATGAGTCATGATCGTGCCTATGCGATCGTGCCTATGCTGGTTGCTTTTGTCACGATCGTAGCCTTGGCTCCTCCTTTACACTTTCCACAAATCTTCTCCTATATTCTTTATTTGGTCTCAAGCACTAACAAACTCATAAAAAACCTCAAACATGCAAAATTAAAGCCTAATAATATGCTCTAAATTACATAACAATCTAAAAACATAAACATATAATCATACTAACATAATTATAAACATAAACAAGTACAAATCATGTAATTAAAAACTAAAAACACATTAAATTACCCTCTAAAACATAACGCAAACCCATAACTATCATAAGGGTTTAGGGAATTCAAAACCTAGATACTAATTATTGATATCAATAATTTCTAAGTGAATTTTTAATTCTATGTTCAATATCATTGCCTATTTTATTTTACTTGCTTTAGTTTTTATTTTCTTTATTAAAATCCAAAATCAATTCATAGGCTAGATGATAGGAAAAAGATAATCAATACTAATCACTATCTTTATGGGATCGACTGGCACTTGTGGGTACTAGCTATAGTTATATTATGCACTTCACAAAAAGTCAATCAAGTTTTTGGCATCGTTGCCCGGGATAATGATGTTAAGAAAACCTCAATTCTATTACTCTAGCCACTTTTATTTATTTTATTTATTTTTTCTATTTTCTATATTAATTGACCTTTTGTATTTATTTCTTATTGTATTTTATTATAATTGTAGTTTATTCATTAAATTATCTTTTTAAATTCTGTAATTGATCTTCAGTTTGTGGGTTATTATTGGATTTAAAATTCATTGTCATAGCCATAACTCATAATGGAAGGATGGAATAAACAACAATTTTACGGGAGTTAGAATACATCTTGGCAATTTTTAATATCACCATATGGGAGAGAGAGATGTTCTTACGTGTTTTCAAAAGCTCAATTAATATCTAGGTTGTGTTACGACATTGATGGGAGTTGTCACTAAAATTTTGAATTTCGAGCACTAACTTATATATAGGAGCGACTTATCATGTATAATCAACCTCATAGTGTAGTATATAAGAATAGTTTCAATTCATAATAGAGCAACTCTTCCACCTATGGACGGAATGATGACACACCACCTGAATATTTATAGCACCAATCACCTTCAATTAATGAGCTAACTCTAGATGATATGATGGATAATTTCATTTAATAATCAATCATAAGACATCAAGAAATAGCACTCGTAGAAAAAAATTGGTGAATTGGATGGACCATATAGTGAGATACTTTCTAACAAACTGTAAGGGAGTTTGCCTAGTCCTACTAAAATAGGTCCTAAATAACTTGGAATGGCAATCAGCTTTAAGAATGGAAACAAGCTCCTAAAAGAGGAAGAAGAAGAAAAGGTAAAAGGAAGCATTATAAATAAAATAACAGAATTATTTGTTTAACTTAAAGCTAGCTGATGCAATTTCAAAGAAAGGGTTTCTTCACTTGAATATGTTGAGTATAATGTATAATACTATTTGAACTTATTAACAAAGCAGGATCAAGAAAAGACAACAGTTGGTTTTATTAATGAAGAGACATTCTAAAAAGAGGTTCCCAAAGAAGCCTTCATCTAAGAAGGGAAAGTAAAGGAGTGGTAGAAAGTAATTGAAGAAGATGAGCTAAAAACCTTTATGTATGATGAAGAAGAAGAAGAGTGCACAAAGGTAGTTGAGGAAGCACTGGTGGAGGAACCATATAAGTAAACTATTGATGAGTCATTAATAGTCACCTTGAGTACAGAAGGTTACCACATCCTCAAAGACAAACTGTTTGAGTTAGTCGATGATTCAGTGAGTTTCATTATCCTTTATTTTATTAATAGCTTGTCATTAAAAGGAGGATTAATGTTGTCTCTAGGATTTATTAACTTGAAAATTATGCTCTTATTATTATCTTCCAATTATGGAAGATATATTCATCCTATTAATGAATAGATCTACTATAATTGGAAGGAGTTGATTGCAACCTTACAGATAGGATGAAAAAAATCCTCTAGATTAAGGTCAAACGTAATAGAGAGATTCAAAAATTGATAAAGCAATCTTATAGACTTTAACTTGAGTAATTCAGTTGAAAACCTTAGGATTAGTTTTTATTAGACTTAAGGTCAGCTATTAGCATACCATTAGAATCTTCAGGGTCCAATAAATCAATAAAACAATTGAGAAAGAAAAGATCAATCTGTTAAGGGTTTAAGGGGATTCAAAACTTAGATACTAATAATTAATATTGGTAATTTTCTAAATGAATTCTTAATTTTTTGTTCAATATTGTTGCCTATTTTATTTTACTTTCTTTACTTTTTATTTTCTTTATTTAAATTGAAAATCAATCCATAGGTTAGATAACAGGAAAAAAGTAATTACTAGCAATTACAATCATCGTAGGATCAACCAGTACTTGCCAGTACTACCTACAGCTATGCCGTACACTTGTGGTTATTACAATATTGACTAACTCACAAAAAGTCAATCTTATAACTTATAAGTTCTAAAAGGGATTTCAAATTTAATAATTTATTTAGTTTCTAGCCTTCCTGTTATTGCTAACTAAAGTATAAAGGCATGGTTTGGGTTACTATCTTAATCCCATACCAATTTAAACAAATTTTCCTCTTATTAGAGGAATTTTTTGACACCTTGATAGAGAACTCCATTGTACTGTCTGCTGTCTACTGCATAATGTTTGATTTCGATGAGTTGGATCGATAGGAAGGTAAGTAATTCATAATAGTTCCAATAGCTATATGAAAATGGTTGGTAAGGCCATTTCCACTTTTTGTAACTTATGAGCTCTTTCACCTTGGAGCTTAGAGGAATTATTACTTTCAAGTGTTGGATGCCCTAAAATTTATACAAAGGTCCTTTGGTGAGCCAATTATCAAGCCATAAGAATGTGGTGTTTCCATCTCTTACCTTATGAGTAATTAGTTTCTCCATCCACAGTCTAGTTGCAAGGATTTGCTTCAGGGTCCATGACTTGTTATTCCCTCTTATATATGCTATGTGATTCTATCTATAAGTCCTCTATGATTTTACAAAGACTCCATAACCTCTTCGTCATTAAGATTTTATCTAGGATTTTGGCAGAAGTTACTCCTAACCCTCTTATTTTCTTTAGTGTGTATAACTTAGACTACTTCACCTAGGTTTTTATATTGATTGCTACTATTTTTCTGTAAGAATTCCCTTAGTGTCCTATCAATAGCTTTTAGGATGTTGTGAGAAGAGCTAGGTGATTAAGCCAATAATTTTCCAAGCTTTTTAGGATGGAAGTAACCAATTGCAGTTTTGCTCCATAATTTAGAAATCTGTTACGTAATGGTTAGTTATTCTATTAAAGTATTCCATTAGAGGAAAACAATCTGCATCATTGAATTTTTTTGTGATATTAGAACAACTAGATACTTGATATGTAGTGCAACTTAATTTATTCCCATTTCTATTGCCTTAGTAACTACTTTAATATTGACATTGGCTAAGGGGACAAAGTTTCTCTTAACATGTTACATTTTTAACCAGAGAAAACTTTAAATTTCTCCAATTAATCTAAAAGGAGATTTATCAAAGCCTTATAAGCTTTGCAAAATAGGTAAGAGATCATCAGCATAAGCTAGGTGCAAGTTCTTAATACCTTTTCATTTATAGTGGTTATTGAACTCTAGAATCATTGATATGTTCCTTATGATTATACCAGATAACACCTTCATACTAAGAACCAATAGATAAGGGAACATTTATCTTAGTCCTTTACCAACTTTAAAGTCTATTGTTAGCTCTCCATTAATTAGGATGGCTAAGGAAGAGGTGGTGATACATTCCACTATTTATTCCCTAAAAATAGTTAGAAATCTAGCTACTTAAAGTACCTTATTAATAAACTTCCAACTGAATGAGTCATAAGCCTCAGCTAGGTTCACCTTTAAGGTACAACTTTTGATAGAGGTGCTAGAATTATACCCTTTAAGGAATTCCTGACAGATCAAGAAAGTAGTCCTTATGGTTCTCCCCTTTACAAACATATTATTAGCTTACCAAAGCAATTCCGCGTCCCTAGCCAGGATTTTAGAAATGATAGTATAGATTATATTGTAACATGAGATGGGTTTAAAATCACTTAACTTACTAGCATTGTCTATCTTTAGAATCAGACATATATAAGTTTTATTCCACTCCTTCAAAATCTTTCTCTTACGCAAAAACTCTTAAATATCGTTGACAATACAATCCCCTATGGCTTCCCATGTGTGTTGAAAAAACCTTCCATTAAATCCATAAAGCCCTAAAGCCTTTTTTAGATTAATAGAGAATAAGGTTGTCTTTATTTCCTCACTGATAACCTCCCTGACTAACTTCTGTTGATCCAATGCTAAAATGGATTTTACAGCATCTATCACTTCTTGTGGAACTTCCTTTACTCTTTGGTCTTTACTAAGATGTCTCTTGAAGTACTCATAAACTATTTGCTTCATCTCTGTTTGATTTATGACTTTGTGGCCTCCTTCTCCTATTAGGTATATGATCTGATTTTTGCTCTTCCTGGCTTGGATAGAATAAAGTAGTATTTTAAGTCTAGATCACTTTCTCAAACCCATTGCATCCTTGACATCTGGTTCAGTTGGAAATTTAGGTCTTTTAAAGGCTCATTATATCTTCTTAGTAACTCAGCTTCCTACTATTTAAGGATTCTATCTCTAGTTCTTCCATAGCTTCTTTTTGGCACAATAAAAATTCATTTAGAGCAATATGCTTTCCTTTAATCGTAGGATTATTACTTCCATTTTCTAGCAGCTTAAGTTTATCCTTGATGGCCTTAGTTTTTGTATATAAGAGTAACTTTTAGTTCTATGCTCATTGATGCTCAAATCCTCCTGACCAACTTCTAAAAAAATGGGATGCTTTAGTAAAGTATTGAAGATTCTAAAAAGGGCCTACCTCCTTTCACCTTTATCTACACATTTAGCAATTATAAGAATATGATCTAAGGTAAAATGCTCCCTAATTTATCATAGCTTAAAGGAAACTATTAAATCAATTATGTATTCAATAGGCACCAGTCCAGCTTCTCCATCAGGAACCATTTGGTTACTTGTTTATTTCTCTAAGTAAATAAATTTACTCGGCTATTTAGATCGGTTAAACCTATTTCACCTATGAGGTCATGTAATTCTTTTAATTTCTAAATTAGCCATTTCCTATTTCCCATTGCTTCATTAGAATTTAAAATACAGTTGAAACCTCTTATTATGGATTAGGGAACCTTTATACTCCTATCTGTTTTGATAATTTGTTCCCATAAATACTGCCTCTGAAACCTATAATTGGATGGATACATTACAGATACATTTATTGGAATTCTTTATCTGATCAAGAGTATTTCATAGTGGAATATTTGATTAGTGCAAAAACTAGCTAATTAACTCCAACTTCGATGGATTGAATGCCATAATAATTTTTCATTGTAATGTTTATAATGGTTAGTCAAAATTCTTCAATTTCTATCCAGGAACCAAAGACTTCTCTCTCTGCTTATTTCCCATTTATTTTGGTGTCCAAAAAACCAACAAAATCTGGCCTCTTATGGTGGATGATATCCTTAATGCCTAGTTATACCTCTTACATTCCAAACTAACATTAGCATAGTTATCTAATTTTACCTGAAAATTTTCTTCCTTGATCTATTACATCTTTTAGTAAAGCTTTCCAGAGGACTTTTTCTTACTTTTGAGGTCTCCCCTACTTCATGAATTGGAGCACTTACTTCCCAATCTTCTAGCATCACTTATTCGTTTACTTCAGTTCCCTTTTCCATTAAGGCTAATGCTTATATTTGTATCCTCCTTTACCTACTTATCACTATTATCTTGAAACTTTCCATTATTAATATCACTCGAGTTTCCTGTTGTAATTTCCTTATCCTAGTGGTCTTTTGAAGTAGCCTTCTTTGGTACCCAAATTTGCTTAACCTCTTTTTCTTTGGGCTTCCACATATAAGATATTCTGACATAGTCTTCCTCTAGGCCACCCTTATCATTCAACTTATAACTTTCAGTGAGTCAGGGGGTTTTCTTTTGAAACTAAATTCAATACATACCCTAGTAAAACCAATCCTTTTCATTAATGCAGTGTTCTCATCTATACCTAGCACTACAAGAAAATAGTGAGTTAGCGATAGAAAATACCAACAGAAATGACAAATATTCCGTCGGTACTTAACATTACTGACGGAATATACCGACGGACAAAAACATCGGAGATTCGGCCGCAGCTAAACTTATCGACGGTAAAGAAACATTTCGTCGGTACTTTTACCGACGGAATAAAATAACCGTCGGTAATTTCAAGTGAAAAGTTACCGACTATCCAACATTTTCCGTTGATACACTTACCGATGGAAATTAATTTTCCAACGCTATATTTATCGACGGTAATTTATTAAACCGTATGTAAATTTAGCATCGGAATGTTTTAATACCGTTAGTAAATTTACCGACTGACATAACATTACCGTCGGTAAATAAGCTTACTCATTACTGATGGATCTTATTGTTCGTCGGTACAGTGTATAGACATTTATCGACAGAAATCATGAATGTTTCTATCTGTAAAATTTTTGATTAATATTTTTTTAAAATATATATTTCCATTATATTTAAATTATAACCGTCAGAAAAATTTATTAATTAGATATTTATAACAATTATTTAATTAGATATAAATAATTAAATAAAAATTTTGATTAATGATTAAATATTAAAATATCTTAATTAATAATAAAAATGTTACATTGTAAATAATCATATATGTAATACAAAGTAAATAACCAATACTATACTACTGATCAGGAGCTAGTGGATCGTCTGGTAGGTGCGGTGACCTGCTGCCCTTACCCTTCAATTCATCGATCTCCCGACGGAGCTGAGCGTATAGATCCAACGACTGTTGTTACACTGCTATCATCTGTTGTTGCGCAACCATCAACTCTTGCAACTGACGCACCTCTTCCAACGTCTGTTGCAACTGAGTGGACAATGTCTGCACTGTGCACTCAAGCACCTCCACTTTGTTGGACCGCCTAGTAGATGCTGCTGTACTCGACGTGGAGGATTGCGAATAACAAGTATTCGTAAATGATCCTAGTCCGAATATCCTCCCACGATGATCCCTACCACTAATTGCTTCCAAGTAAGTGTCAGCCTCATCAACATTTTTGGATTGCTGAGATCGCCGCTCAATAGTTTGCTATATTTGGTCCTATCAAAAAGCAATGTTATATATTAGTAAGTGATAATGATGAAGAATATTATTAATATTAAATCATAAATTTCACTTACAT
>JAOTAY010031896.1:0-24875 GCA_025629805.1 Erythroxylum baracoense
ATTTTGGTCACATTAAATTGGGCAGTTGTTTAAAATTTTATTTAAGTAAAAAAAATTTCTTCATTACTTTTGAATTTCCTAAAATTTCATTCAACCCAATTTCAAACACTGTCAGCTAGCGTAGAATTGAACTTTCTCATAATCCCTGTGGACACGACTCGGTTCTTACCGATTTATTACTCACTTCGACAACCTTACACTTGCGGTTCACGAACACCTTTCCATTTTGTTGTAAAGTGTGGTGGCAAGAAAAGCAAAATATAATGCCATGCGTTTCAAAGAATTGTAATAATGGTCTATTAGCAAATTCAGTTCCATTATCACATTGGAAGACCTTTATTTCACAATCAAATTGAGTGTGAACATAAGTATGGTAATTAAGAAATTTAGAGTAAACTTCTAATTTAGCACAAAGAGGAAATATCCACAAATAATGACTGAAATTGTCCAAAAGCAATAAGCAATACTTAAACCCAAGATACTAGTTATGGGAGAGGTCCATAGATTTAAATGTACTATTTCAAAAGGACTAGAAGTAAGAGTAAGAAAAGAGAAAAAGGAAGCTTAACACGCTTTCCCAACTGACAAGCATAATAAATTGGAGAATATTTCTCCTTATTACAAGCTATAAAGTTATTTTTAATAAGATAATTCTTATGTTTTTAATCCAAATGTGAGATGAATTGGGCGAAAATGATCGTTTTGAAGGTTAAAGGGAATGTTTTGAAACGTAACATAAATTTTGTGTTAAAAAAGTTGTGCCTCAAGTATTAGTCACGGTGGTGACTAAACTTGTCACTACTGTGACTAAACAAGTCACGGTGACTTAACTTATCATCACCGTGACAAGTTTAGTCACGGTGGTGACTTAACTAGTCACCTCTGTGCAAGTTCTTTTGCATTCATTTTTTATGGTAACATGTCACATGTGTAGGATTTTTATGGCGTAGATGAAACTAACCCTAAACCTAAAGACTCTAAGGATAAATAGAAAGAATAGAGGGTGGCAGCACATTACACACACATTCTAACATTCTCACATTCTAACATTCGTTCTATACAAACAATTATTCTTCACACCCAAACGTCAGGGGGACACAAAACAGATAAAGAAAAAGAAGGTGGAAAAGAGAGGAGATAAAGCAGAGACTAGTCAGGTAAGGTGAAAAAGAAGATTAGCAAAAGTTAATGGCCACTACCAATACCTTGATTGATGTGACGAGCGGGAAATTGAACATGACTTTTTTGGGAGAAATAGTAGAATTTTCAATCTTTAATGTTGAACCTATTCCTACTACTACTGTTTCTGAAGATTATTCTTTTATTGATCAATTTAATTTTGCAGACCTTGATTTTGCATTGCAGGAAGAAGAAGAAAAGAAGTTAGGCTTAGTGAAAGAAATTAATAAGTGTTGTCAATTGCTAGACGATGCAACTAAGGGAGAGGTTGGCAAATTCTTAGAGAAAAAGCCCAATGAAGAGAAGAAAGCATTGGAGTTAGTCACTTTAGGTGATCCATCTTGAGCATGATGGTTGAGGTGTCCAACTAAAAGACATTAATCAAGCATTAAATGGGAGGCAACCCATGATAATTACTGTTTTGTTTTTCAATTATTTGATTGTTATTCCTTTTTAGTGAAACTCAACTTAATTTGTTTGCTTTGTGTGCATAGGCCTACTTTTCAATCTCTTCTATTTGTCTCCTCGTAGCTATTTCCACCCCTCAATATAGTATGAAATGCTTATTGCCATGCTTCACACTGTTGATGGTAAAACCTATCTACTTGTTTTAAGCTCAAAAACTGCAAGTGTATGGGTCGTGACTTGTAGTTAAAAAAATGGATATCGATCCCACTGGAAATGATGCCCAGACACCACTTAATTTAGACACAAATTTATTTAAGAAACAAAATTGTTTAATGCAAATAATCTAGAAAATTAAATTAAAATTAAAGGACTAAAACAAAGCAATAGACAATACCAAAGTGCAGAAAAAAATTGAAATTCAGGAATCTAAAGACTAAAGATTATTTTTTTCCCTATTTTGTCTCCCTCCTATTTTATTAATCGAATTGTGTCTCACCCTAGATTTCCAAATGTATTAATGACCCTCTCTTAAGGTGTAATTAATTGGCCTTAATCGAATTAAAGGAAATCAATTGGATGATCTCTTAACCTGCCCAATGACCCTACCAATGCAACTAGTTATTAAACTATCCTATGGGTGTTCAATTGAATTCGTCGAGATCTCTCTTCTAACTAATTAATTAATTTGATAATAGTATGTCTATAGGTTGCCAACTCTCATTGTACAATCCTACACAATTAATCTTACTCACTCTCTTTGATTTATTGCAAGACACAAATAAAATCAACAATCATGAAAGACAACTATTCAATTCAATTCAATAAAATAGGAGTTCTAACAAAATAGTTCAAAAGCAATCCCTAAAACTAAATCAGACACTCATGGTCTCAATAACATCATCAACATTCAAATAAACCATTTTACAAAGAATAGAAGGAAGAAAAACACAAAAATTTGGATAAAAGGAACTTCTTCTCTTCTTTGCCAAAATCTGGAATTTTGGATGTTGATATGTTAATTTTCCCAATCTTGATGATAATCCTTGACTTCAATCCTTCCTCAAGGCTCCAAACATATGTTTTTCACTCAAAGATGGTGTTTCTATAAAAGGGTTTCGTCTCTCTTTAAGATGGAAGCTTAATTATGCTTTAATAGTCCAAAAATCCTAAGTTTAATGAAGCCCCGCGTATTGTCTTGGATTGTAATTCCTACGATCGTAGGAATTGGCCACAGAAAACTTCCTCTTTTCTTTTCCTCTTTGATCTCTAGCTCAATCTCCAAGTTGCTCCATCTTCCTTCCTACATAAAAGTAGTCAATTCTTACCATAAATTAACATCAAACATAAAAAAACAACGATGGAAATCAAACTAAGTGAAAACATACAAATGAATCCTAAACTACAACAATAATCAACTATTATGCAAGAAACACATGCCAATTACATAGAAAAACATAGACTAATGCACACCTATCAACATCCCTATACTTAAATCTTTGCTTGTCCTCAAGCAAAATAAATACAACAACTCAATTCTATCACTTTATTTTCACAAAGATCAAAGCATACAATCCCTCAAATTTAAGCCAACTCAAATATCAAGTTAATACACATGTCATGACTACTTTTTCATTAATGTACATAAGCAAACTCAACAATTAACACCATCTCTCAAAGATAAGTAAAGACGAAAAATGAACTTTTCTCACAGTTTTCACTCATTTCTCTTAAGTGTTTGATGGTTAGTGTTTCTCTCAAACTTCCTATAGGAAACTACAGTACCATAGGTTTGCTAATACACCAATTCTCCTCTACAATAATTACATGTATAAATAGATCAAAAGGACTTGTTTAGGTTGTAATATAGTAAGGGTTAAGGTGGGTAAAGAGGGAAAAAGAGTTAAGCACAAGCATTAGTAAAGTAAAAAGAGAATAAAATTAGGATAACAAAACATAACTTCGAGGCATACAAATTTAACTGATATTCTGCACTTATTGATGCTAATCACTTGTTTTTCTTTTTCCTTTTCTTTTCTTTTTCTTTTTCTTTTCAACACTTTTTTTCATCATACATGGACGAACTATGGATATAATAGCAGATAAATACAATGTAATCCATAGGTAAAAAAATACTCAACTTATCTCGGTAAAATTTTCACAACGATCCCAACTAATGTATTACTTAATACTCTACTGAGCTTGTGAATGGGTAGGTTAATGAGGTTCTGGGTTTTAAAATTTTGGGTGTTTTCAAGAAACAAAAGGTTAAGGGTCAACGGAGTAGTAAGGGATAATACAAAATGTAGGTCATTTAAGCTAAGGGTTAACACGAAAAGGGCTAATTCATCTTTATTGAGCATGCATCTAATAGACTCAAACCGATGCAAAGCAAGTTCTAAAGGTAATAACCTAAGGAAGTATCACTCAATAAAGAAATAGAATAACTGTAGATGGAGACATATAGCTAAATCTTCACATTGGCTCAAATAAAAACTCATTATGCATCTCTACACTACCTCATTATTCAAATATCAATTTATGACTAAGCTTATATAACCAAATATTTTTCATCACTCTATATGGTTCATTTTCTACTCAAGTAGCCTAATCCAAGTTTAAGCATACATTCAATCTAATTCCAACTAGCATGACAGAATCTCATGGCAATATCTATTAGAATAATTCAAATGCGATTTCATTGCTAACACAAAGCACATAATATGCCTAACTATTTATCCTATTTAACACAATGCAAACAATGCAATTGAGAAAGTCAAAGTCACCTCCCCACACTTAAAGTTCACATTGTCCTCAATGTGACAAATCAACCACCAAATAAGGGAAAATGACCTCAAACCAAACAAAAGAAATTAAAACACAAAAATGAAATCAAACCAAATAAAAAATGGCAGCAAACCAAACAAAAGAAAATGACATGAAACCTAACAAAAGATAAAATTAAACCAGATAAAAGAAACAACAAAATATAAAAATGAAAGGGTAAGAAAAGCTTATTCAGATGATCGTGGTGACGGCTTTGGTGAAGGAGCTTTAAAATTGTTCCTCCGACAGAAGTTAAGGAACCTCTTCTTCAAACTACGCTGCTCCTTGTGGACTTTCCACATTTGGGTGCCGAGCTCATTTAGTTGGGATGTCATCTGTTGAGAATTGGTAGCCATCTGGTCTAGGATTTGTTAAAATCGGTCGATCTCCACTGGTGCACTCGGTTCCTCCTCCAATCTTTTTGTCTTTAGTTCCGGGACTGCATGGGATATGGAGGATTAGGAAGCGGCTGTACTAGTGCCCCTCCTGCTCCTCACTGCAGTGCATGTCTGAGAATTTTGGAGTTCCATAGAATGGACCTCTGCAATCCCAAAGTGTCTCAAATATGATATGTCAAACATATGGTGTGGTGTTGTACATACCTCTTCCACATTAAAGTTATAATAATGAGCTAAATCAATAACAACATTCGACATTCCAAAATATGAACTCTTTTTATTGACAACACTTACTATTGATCCAAAAACTCTAAAAAGTGTGTTGATTTTAACTTTTTGATCCATGCACCATAAAAAGAAAAGTTCTTTGGCTGAACATTTGCTATTTTTAGTTTTATTGAACACAGTTAAGCACATAAATTTATGCAAGAGAAAATGTTTGGCACTACGTATTAAAGAATTCGGTGTATTCCTAGAGTTAAAATTTTCTTCTCCGTTAGAGTTTTCCGATAGGAATCCACATCAAAATCAATGTGATCATCCAAAATTTTTGTATTTTGCAAATTGAAAAGATTACACATGATAGTATAATCTAATTTGTAAATATTACCAAATAACCCAAACCAAAAAACGTCCATTTTAGGGTTATATCAGATAGTAGTGAAAAACTCAATGGTCATCATAGGATGGATAGGCATGTCGCACTAGATGAACCTATTCCAACCTATGTTGGTAGCTAGATGCTCCATTTTTGGCCTCTCTCTTATGTTTTCTAACATTTCAAAATCAAATTATCTAGGAGTGACTATTTCTCTAGTCAAAGTCTCGAAAATGCATAACTTCTTCTTCTGAGTCAATCAGGAATGGGGCCCAATAAGCTGCCACTAACTTACCTTTACCGAAAACTTGACGGTGCAGTTTGTGAGTCAGTTTTCGAGTCATCATCTTCCTTAGTGCCATTGTAAGAAGAAAACCTATAAAAATTGAGAAGAAGATGAGTGAAATTCGTATGTAAGAGAGAGAGATATTAGAATCTTACCCAAATCCTTGTGTTTTTGAATGATTAATACACGAAAAGATGAAAGGATTGTAAGATTAATGCAAAGAGATGAAGAAAATACCAAGAATCTAGAAGAAAATTGAAGAGTTTTAGAGAGTGGGAGGAGAGAATTTTGTGAGTTAGAGAGAGAGGGAGTGAAATTTTGAAAAATGGGTCAGAGAAGAAAAGGGGAGTTTCCCTCCCGGATGGAATTCTTTCTTTCTAGAGAGATTTCCCATGATCGCGAGAAGGTTTGAATTTGTGAGGATCATCTCTTCCCACAATCGTGGAAATCAATCCAATTCCCACAATCGTAGGAAGAGATGATCCTTATGAATTCAAACCTTCTTTCAAGCTTAATTTTGGTTCTCTATGATCTCACAACCTACAAAAACATTAACTTAATATCATCAACAAGAAATTTGAAAAGAAAACAAGTTGAAATTCTAACAAAAACCAAATTGAACATCAATCAAACTCCATTAAAACATGATCTTAATTAAAGAAATCAAATGAACAAATATACAAAGACAATCAAAAGAAAATAGACATTCATGGGTTGCCTCCCATACAGCACTTCTTTTAAACTCGGTAGCTCGACTCTCCTTAATGCTCATGGAAGCTTAAATGATTGGTGCGGTAGCAGTGCGAAAACTGATCTCAAACTCTATAGATGATCTACCCTAGTATGGACTCCACCTTCCTTATTGTTTTCCTTCCTACACCTTCTCCTGTGCGATTGTTTTTTCTTACATGCATTCTGAGGGTCCTTAATATCTTCCCATCCTTCTTAGGGTTCAGCTTCTTTGATGTCCGTTGGGGGTGAAGGAGCGTGATAATTTTTCTTTAATACCTTGAATGTTAACTGCTCCTATCCTAATCTTAGTATTAATTCACCCCCAATAACATCAATGATCGAACGAGCAGTAACCAGAAACTCTCGTCTTCTCCAATATCCAATATGTAGAAGTCAGCAGGAAAAAAGAATTTATCAATCCGTAATTGCATATTTTTAATGATTCCCTTCGGTAAGTGCACCGTTTTGTTAGCTGTTTTCACCAATGTCTTACTGGGCTCTGGCTCTCCTAAACCTAGCTTCTGACTGAATAAGTAGGGCATCATATTAATACTAGCTCCCAAATTTGCAAATGCCCTATCTATCTTAACTCTATATATACTGCATGGAATGAAAAAGTCCTCAGGGTCTTTTTCTTTTGCGATATATATGGACTTCCTTCTAATATATGCTTGATGACTTCTTTCTTCACCAGTTCTTCTAGCATGAGCTTTGTCTAGAGTTGATTTGTTATGTCCGTCATCTTGCTTAACTTCTCTTCCTTAGAATTTCTCGCTGCTCCACTTGAAGATGCTTTCGGTTAGCAAAAATCTGATATGGAAGACAACCATGAGGTTTCCTTATCAGCTCGCTTACTGGCTCCATTGGAAGGACTTACGTCCACTTTCCTTTTTCTCTGTCCGAGTGATGGCCACGATTCTTTCCTTTGGGTTGACCTCAATGTTGCTCAGTAGGCTACCTATATTACGAGAAGATAAAATGTTAGCTAATTGACCTACCTGAGCCTCTAGATTGTGGATGGATGAAGCATGATTCTTCATAATCTAGTCGAATTTTGCATCCATCCTCTTCTGACTTTCCTCCTGGCTTGCATGCATCCTTTTCTAATTCTCCTCCTGAGCTACTAGTTTGGACCCTAAGACTTCCATCATCTTGTCCATTTTGTTTTCAAACGCTCCGATCCAATCTTATTAAAATCCTGGTGGTCCTTGTGATCTTGATTGGCCACCTGCATTGTTATTAGTTCATGAAAATTTTAGGTGGTTTCTTCACCCCAAATTATATGTGTTAGAATAAAGGTTATTACCTTTCTGTGGCTGGCTTAGGTAACTTACCTATTTGGTACCACTAGCTCCCAATAAAAAACACTCTGCTAAGTCGTGCTCGTTCTGCCTACATGGCTCACATTGAACTTGCATCACCTTCATTGTAGAGGAGGATGCTCATTGCATATTGTTCAGTTGCTTCGTAAGAGCGGTGATCTGAGCCTACAAGGTAGCAACTGAGTCAATGGGTATCATAGATTTTTGTTCTTTTTGCCCCTACCTGCTCCTCTCGCTCGACCACATGTAGCTGTTGCTTGCCAACTCCTCTAGGAGATCATAAGCTACTTCTACCGTCTTCCTTATTAATGAACCTTCAGCTACTGTATTGATGGTTCATCGGGTGCTCGGATTCACTCCACTGTAGAACATCTGAAGCAAGAACTCTCTCAGCAAGTTATGATGGGGATAGCTTCTCTAAAGTTCTATAAATCTCTCCCAAGCCCCGTAGAGAGATTCCCTGTCATTTTGCTAGAAATTTGTAATCTCCTTGATAATCCTCGTCGTCTTTGTTAAGAAAAAAACTTGGGAAGGAATGCTTGGGCAAGCTACTCCCAAGTCGTAATCTAGCCTAAGTTCAACGAGTTATACTATGCTTTAGCCCAATCCTTCAATGTAAATGAAAGTAGTCTCAGCTTCACCGCATCTTCAAACATTCCGTTGAATCGGAATGTCTCATATCTCTAAAAAATTTACGAAGTGGGCATTCGGATCCTCGTTGGATAGCTTATAGAACTGCACACTATTTTGTAGAATGTTGAGTAGCATCAGATTTATCTCAAAATTATTTGTTTAGACCACTGGTCTCGCCACTTCTTGAGGACGAAATCCTGGCCTCATGAAATCCATCAGAGCCCTCTCTAGTCCTCCTTATTCTCATTCTTCAACCATATCTAGTTGTGAAAAGTTAAGACGCTTTGCCCGTCATAATTCTCTTTCGTGCCTCTTGATGTCGGGAAATTTATCTTCACTCACTTTTTTCGTTCTTCACATGCTCCTTGTGTTCATGTACCTGCAATTACATAAGGAAAAGTATCAAAAACTCTTAAATCAAAGTAGTCTAAATTAACCAAGATGCTAAACAATCAATCCCCAGCGATGACAACAAAAACTTGATGGTAAAACCTATCTACTTGTTTTATGCTCAAAAATCACAAGTGTACAGGTTTTAACTTGTAGTTAAAAAGAGCAGATATCGATCCCACAGGGATTGATACCCAGACACCACTTAATTTAGACAAAACTTTTTTTAATAAACGAAATTATTTAATGCAAATAATTTGAAAATTAAAATTAAAATTAAAAGACTAAAACAAAGTAATAGACAATACCAAAGTGCAGAAAAAATCGTAATTCAAGAATCTAAAGACTAGAAATTACTTTTTTCCCTATTTTGTCTCCCTCTTATTTTATTAATCGAATTGTGTCTTCCCCTAGATTTTTGAATGTATTAGTTACCCTCTCTCAAGGTGCAATTAATTGTCCCTTTAATTCTAATTAATTGTCCCTAATAGAATTAAAGGGAATCAATTGGACGATCTCTCAGCCTACCCAATGACTCTAACGATTCAACTAGTTATTAAACTATCTTATGAGTGATCAATTGAACTCGTCGAGATCTCTCTTCTAACTAATCAATTAATGTGATGATTATATGTCTATAGGTTTCTAACTCTCGTTGTACAATCCTACATAATTAATCTTATTCACTCTCTTGATTTATTGCAACATATAAATAAAATCAACATTCATGAAAGACAACTTCATTCAATTCAATAAAATAGGAGTTCTAACTAAATAGTTCAAAAGCAATCCCTAAAACTAAATCAGCCACTCACAGTCTCCATAACATTATCAACATTCAAATAAACCATTTTACAAAGAATAGAAGGAAGAAAAACACAGAAAATTGGATCAAAGGAACTTATCTTCTTTGCCAAAATCTGGAATTTTAGATGTTAATGTGCTATTTTCCCTAATCTTGATGCTAATGCTTGACTTCAATCCTTCCTCAAAGCTCTAAACATGTGTTCTTCACTCAAGGATGGTGTTTCTATAGAAAGGTTTCGTCTCTCTTTAAGATGGAGGCTTAATTATGCTTTAATATTCCAAAAATCCTAAGTTTAATGAAGCCCCGCGTATTATCTCGGATTATAATTCCCACGATCATGGGAATTGGCATGATACCCATGATCATGGGAATTGACCATAGAAAACTTCCTCTTTTCTTTTCCTCTTTGATCTCTAGCTCAATCTCCTAGTTGCTCCATCTTCCTTCCTAAATAAAAATATTCAATTCTTACCCTAAATTAACATCAAACATAAAAGAGCAATGATGGAAATCAAACTAAGTGAAAACATACAAAATGAATCTTAAACTACAACAATAATCAATAATTATGCAAGAAACACATGCATATTACATATAAAAACATAGACTAATGCACACCTATCACACACCACATCGATGCAACCACCACCCACACTTTCATATCATATTTCTATCCCTCTTCTTTTTATTATTTTTAACGCTTATTAGTTTAATGTCTTTTAGTTTCAATGCTTGTTCTTATTCATGCTATTTTGTGTTTTAGATCCCTTGCTTACTTTCTTATATCACATTAGGAATAATTTGATGTTTAAATGTTTAGGGTTGTATTAGTTAAAAATATTATTATTATTATTTTGTTATTGTGTGTTTGTTTTTTACCATTTAATAGTTAGGATGCATGATCATTAAATGAACTCGATCTGGATTAGAAATACATAATATGAGTGAATGAGTATATTTGCATACTTAGGTTGATTAACTTGGATTTCGATTAAAGGGACCTTAGGTTGTTGTGATAGATGAATGAAACTTTCCATTTGGGAAGAATTTGAGCCCTTCTGAAATATTTAACACTAAATTCAATTATACTTTACTAAGAGCGTTCTTTCATGATTAAGGAACTCTAGAATTTGTTTGCAAATAATAGTCAAGATCACATATTCTTACGTAAACATTGAAATAATAAAGGCAATTAGGATATACCCTTTTTACTTAAAAAACCACCGTAATTTTATCCTTAATGAGCCCCCTTTGAGCTTAACATGAACCATTTCTTCTTTAAACCCAAATGTGAGCCTCAACCTTAATTATTTAACTTTTTCATCATATTTAACATAAGGATGAATTGAGCATTTGAATGAGTATCATTGGGTTTAAGGAATAATTGTTTCAATAAGTGTGGGGGAATCATAGATATAGTTGGTTTTTGAGTTAGGAATGGATATGATTGTAACAATTTGTGTCTATCCTCTACATTTTACCTCTCTTAAACTTGATCTTGTTTTAAATAAAAAATATAATAAAAGAAAACAGAGAAAAAGAGAAAAAGGAAAGAAAAGGAAGGAAGAGAAGATAACCAAAAAATTGAAAATAAAGAGGAGAGACCTAAAAAGGGGAGTGCTAATCTTGTTAACCTGAAAGGAAAGAATTGCGTGTTTCATACTTCATTATCTATATTACTTTAAATGCTTAACTTGTTTTATGATTTTAAACTGTGATTTTCCATTTTCCTACCCCTAGACCAACCCTATTACAACCAAAATAAAGACCTTCAGATTGATGCTGTGTTGATATGAGTGGTGAGATTGGATTAGTAAGCAAGCTTATAGTAGATGCCATACGTAAAATGAAGTATGAGTGAATATATCCTACCCTTGAATGCTTGAGAGGATGGAGAGTGGAGTGAGTTTCTATCACACTTGTTGATGGTTATTTGAATTGAATTACTTGACGATTTTGGCTAAATATGTGAAGAATAGCTTATTCATGAAGTATTATGAGTTTCAAGTTCTTAGGTTGTGTTTATTGAAATGATCGTTTATATCATTGACAATTATTTGGGAAAATTGTTGTTTCCATCGTTTGCTTTTAATAGTCTAGTGTTCTTTATTTTGCTTGAGGACAAGCATAGTTTAAGTATTGGGAAATTGTTGTGTCTAATTTATATTGACTTTGCTTGCATTCATATCATGATTTTGGTTTTAAATTCTTGAGTTTTTATTCCAAATGTAAGATGAATTAAGTGAAAATGGTCGTGAATGTTGCATGAAGGTTGAAGGGAATGTTTTGAAAGGTAAAATAAATTTTGCATTAAAAAAGTGGTGATTCAAGTGTTAGTCATAGTGTTGACTACCACTATGACTTGTTTAGTCACGCTGGTGACTTAACTTGTTTAGTTACGGTGGTGACTTAACTAGTCACCCCCGTGCAAGTTCTTTTACATTCATTTTTGTGGTAATGTGTTACGCATGTAGGATTTTGATGACACAGATGAAACCAACCCTAAACCTAGACTCTGAGGATAAATATAAAGAATAGAGGGTGGCGGCATATTAAACACACATTCTAACATTCATTATACACAGATAATCATTCTTCACACCTGAGATTTGGGAGGACACAAAACAGATAGAGAAAAAGAAGGTGGAGAAGAGAGCAGAGAAAGCAGAGACCAGTCGGGTAAGGTGAAAAAGAAGAAGAACAGCAGAGAGGTAGGAGCAGCGTGAGCAGTCGAGCATCTGGATGAGAACCAAGTATAAGCAAAAGGAGAAAGCCAATGTAGAGAGTTTTAGAGTGGCAAGAGATCACCGCAACTCCATCATCTGAACTCTTGTTTGTTCATTTTGTTTATTATTTCTCTGTTGTTTTACTGAATTTACCCCTATGTTAGTTGATAGACTCATACTCTATTAGCTTTTAATAGTTCATTTGGTTATTTACTTGGTTTATTACTTAAAATTGTCTCTTATACTGATAAAGATGGGATTAAATTATTTAATATGATGAATCTTGTTATTTCTGTGATGGGCTGATCTTTTTTTCTTGAGGATTAATAAATATTTTTTAGTCAAATATGCATGATTGAGGGACTGTGTTGCTATCTTATGTTTGCTGTAGTTTATGAACTGAATGGAAGCAATAACATGACTAAACTTTACATCATTTTGGTATTAAGCGAACGATCGAGAAAAGAAGTTTAATATGGAATAAGAAACTATAGACGCTTAGGTTAAGAACTAGAAATATATTAACTTAAGCGATAATTAATAGTTAGGTTTTTTTAATTAATTCGAATGATAACTTGTTGAATACGAAAGTTAGACTTGGTTTATTATTCAAGTTGATCTTAGAAACCAATTGTCAATTTTAGTAAGACAATTATCCAATCATTTCCTTGTATTTATTCACAGGAGATTAAATTAGTAAAACTAATTCTCAAGAGTTTCCCACTTCGATTAATCTATTCATTTTTTCTTCCATTTGAATCATTTTACTTTTTAGTTTAATTTTTTATTTTCTTTATAGCCTTCACTTAACAAATCAGGATAGAATGTTTAGGATTGCATCTGTTTTTATTTTGGTTCAAGATTAATTTAAGTGAACCAATTTCACCTACTTGGGAGACGACCCAGGGTAATCAACTACAACTACCTTATATACTTGTGAGTAGAATAGACTAGGTATTTTTAGAACTTATTTTGGGCACAGAAGTTGCAAAAGATGCGAAAGTAATAGGATCATATGAGGAAGGTGATGTCGTTGGTAACTTGATCGAGTACAGATTTCCGGAGCTATTGTACCTAAGTATCTCAATTCGGGTCTGTAAGTCCTTCACAGAAAAACTAAACAAATCAAATTTTATAGAGCAATGATTATCAATGGTGAATTCACGTACATAAATGAGATTTTTTACAATGTGAGGAGTGATTAAGACATTTTTTAGAGTAAGAGGGGAAGAGGAATAAGGAAGAATGGTCGACCTAACATGTGTAATAGGGATGGAGGATCCATTACCAATAACTAAATGTTTAGGTGAAACAATACTCGAATTAAAAATAGAAAAGAGATTAGTTAGGTAGGCAATCATATGTGTGGAAGCCCCAGAAACCATGGACCATTCACTATTAGAAGGAGGTCGGAGGCTCATTATGTCAAAAGCAATCTCTAGAGCTTGTGGAGTGATAGGTTGACTACTAGGCCAGCTTTACGGGGCCTATTGTTGTTGGGTTGTTGAGAAGGCTGGGTCAACTAACATGGCTTGCGATTGGGCTATAGGCCTAAGACTTGGACCTAGCAGTCCTAGGGCAGGACTGTTGAATCTAACCCAGTAGTTATTATGTCCAGCCCATTGATTGTTGTGTCGATGAGTTTGTCCAACCCATTGATTTCCATGCTCATAATTCCAAGTTCCAAGATAATTGCCATGTGCATCATAATTATTGTACCCTTCACGGCCATTGTTGTAGCCTCCACATTCATCACTCCCCTTATGACCATTACAACCATTTTGGACCACTCTCTAATTGGAGTAATTACCACAACTAGCTTAAGCATTGGTTAGTTGTGGGTTAGAGTGGTCATGTATAATAAGAGTCGTGGATGGAGAGGAAAGAGAAGAATGGGTTTTCTTGGCTTAGCAGTTTTCCTCTAGAAGTAGCATAGACCGCACTTGTAAAAATGAGAGAAAGGGATTTTGAGTCGAGATGACATTAACCAGAGGACCATACATATTAGGAAGACCATTAAGGGATTGGAGAATAAGAGTTTAGTCAGGTATGGATTGTCGACATCGACTAGAGCATCAGAGAGGGATTTAATGGCTTGGCAATATTCAATGATGGAAAGATTCCCTTTCCATAGTGCGGAATTGTTTTTGAAGTTGAATGGTCATAGCCAATTTATTATCATCAAAAAGACCCTCAATGGAGAGCCATAAATCTTGGATTGTGGATTTTAGCTTTAGAACCATTTTAAGAAGATCATGAGAGATAATTCTATATATCCTAGAAAGAACTAAATAGTCTAGTTGTTGCTAAGCATCAACGTTCTCACTCAATGGTTTAGATGTACCATCAAGATGGCCAAGAACCCAATAGCATCCAACAGTAATGGTGATCAATTCTTTCCAGACCCAGTAATTATTGGCCTTGAGATCGAGAGTGATGGGAATATGAGTTTTGATATTAATATAGAGTATACAAGATGTAATAGAGGAGGAGGAGGAGTGGGGGTTTGACCAGTAAACATGATTACGAGTGGGGTTATGAGAATAATAGCAAATAGCAAAAGCCACAAATGAGAAGAAGGAAGACAACACAAAAGGAGAAGGATTTGATTACTCAAAACAATAAAGAAATCAGCAAAAAGGAGAAGGATTTGATTACCCAGAAAAAAGTAGAAACCACGACCTAATGGTAACACTCCCTATACGGAACCTACAACTATCCACACATTAGACAACCAATTTCGTATACATACATTCACGACATGCATATTAGTTCAATGCTATACATATACGCATTACAAAATTCCCAAATGCTTAACATTGTTATTTAACAGTAGTAAAACATTTTTTACACTTATATAAAAGAAAACATACAATTTCCTTTAACCATTACATGTACAATCATATTTAACTAAAAACGAATTCCAAAAGTACTTTTTCTTCTATCTGTTGGCCTTGGTCCCTACAGATGTTCCCTGTACCTCACTTCTATGACTTGGATCTACATGGATTAACACCCGTTCTAAGCTTGAAAGCTTAGTGGGGAAACACTTAGTTTGGATGACCACTCACAGCAGTCATCTGCCAAGCACATACATTCATAAACATCACATAAACATAAATAAGGATGGCATAATTAGTCAAATAAATAATGCAACCATGCTTCAATATATTTTTTCATATACCATAAATTCACCTTCAAAACTGAAACATTGATAGTCAACACTCAATGATACAAATTATCAATATAAATGTAAATGCTCATTTATGTACCGATTATTTATGTTGTCATACTATTTCTTATTTATATCTCTTTACTTTATTTTCTGTGTTAGGCTTGCACATTTTCTGTGGGTGTGGATAATGGGTACTATGGATATCCAAAGATATCAAATTGTGGATACCCGAAGGTATCGAACTATGGACATCCGAATGTATCGAATTGTGGATACCGGTGGTGTCAAATTGTAGTATCTGCACTATAAACCTATAGGCATGCCTATCTATCCACAACTAAGACAATATAGCAGGCATTATAACATTTCCTTTAACCATTTGCAAATATCACAATTCATATATCAACAAATCATATGATATACATATCAAGTCATAAAATATGTATATGTGCTCATACATGCAAGTCATAACTTACTGCCATCAGAAGGTTGTCAAAATCACACTTTTATAATCATACTATACACATATGAGCAATAAATATGCAAACAAATCATTTATATACATTTAAGTTTTCTTTAGAATGCATTATGCTCAATCTTATATTCCAATGTTTAGTCTCCCAATTCACATGTGGTAAGTCCTATTTCATTTATTTCTAGGTGTTTGAAAATTTTCATACACATTCATAAAGGTTCGGATAAGATGCGGTAGAAATCGGAAACAAAAGCAATGCCACAATCGTGAAAGACACTTTCTCTATTCATACCACTACTTGTTCCTTAATATTCATACACAAAATGTCAGAACTGGATTTTTAGGTCTTCCATACATTCCTCCCTTTGGGTCTCTCGTTTCTATAACACTAACAATCAGGTGATTTAGACTCCTAACTCATGAGATATAGACCAAATATCACAAGCTACTGCAAAACAAAGGTAGCATCAGGTCACCATTTTCGATCTTAATTTCCAAAGTCCTAGAGCCTGAATTGACTCAGCATCCCTTCTAGAGATATTTATCTCTATATCTTAGGTTTCATATGCAACTAAAATTACACAATTTGGAGGTCTGTAGGCTGAGTTATGACTCAAACAATATGACTGACTCAATTAAACCCTAGATAGAATTCCACTACACAATACTCTCTTGTTATATTCAACCAATTCTATGCAATATAACACCAAAATAACATCAAAGCAACACCCCAACAACCATACCACATCCAAATGAATCTTTTTACACATTCAAATTTACACAAATATAGAAGTTCACTAAGTGAAGTCCCAAACCTGAAAATTGACAAAGTAGGTCTTCTATCGCCTTTCCTTCCCTTCCTCTTTGGCTTTGCTTGACTCACCACTTCCATCCTCGTAATTTCATTCCTTCATAATCAAAGCAAGAAGAGATAAAGGTGAAGAGAAAATACCTAAGAAAAACCCTAACTTTTTCCTTGATTTCCACCTAAGATTAGCTTGATTTCTTATATGAAAAATGATGGGATGAAGAAGGTGAAACGGAGAGGAGAAAAATCTGAACTTAGAACCCCCAAAATGTCATACATCTCCCCTCTCCATATCCCCATTCTAGAACTTTCAAGACTCACACATATGCTTAATTCCTATTGGACATACATGCTTTATTATTATTGGTCACATATGTCTTAATCCAATTGGTCCATGTGTTAACTTTAGAAAAATTGTATATTGGTCCTTCTTCTTCCCTTACTTTGCACATTGGCATACAATATTATCAGTTAACTTCATTCCCCTATGTATTAATTTTCTAATGTAATAAAGTTAATTCAATGTGGTTAATTATTCTAGGAGTTATACCAAAAACACTACAGATTGTTCGAAAACAGGGATAGCAGCCATAACTCAACTTCAAGCCAGAATTGAAAAACCTTATAGGCACAATAAAACTTTGGTTCCTTCATGAAAGTTTTAGATCTATGTCTCTAGATTAATTTCCAATAGGAATTATCCAATTTAGAGGTACATATACCAAGATATGGCCAAATTACAGAGATATGTTCATGCCAAAATGAACAAATTACCCATTTACCCAAATCTTTTACATTAAGTACCATTATGTCTCTTACTAAAATGCACTTAGTTCATTATTTTCACTTCTTAATACACGCTAGACATGCTACAATACTTCTAGGGTATATGTTAGGGTGTTACACTAATGATGTTGATGATTGCAGCTGGTCACAACAGTAAGTGTATGGGCGAAAAACAGAGAGATTAGGTTAAGTTTAAAAGCTCTAATACCATATTGGATAGAATAAGAAAACCCTTGACTTGGATTACTATGTATTTCAATATATATAATGTACAAGGGAATATATGTATACACAAGAGAGACACACATATAAATATAAAATATAAAATACTTTTATATATACTATCAATAACACTAAAAAAAAATTTAAACAAAAAGAAAATTTTAATAACCACATAAAACTTAATGTTAAATTTGTTTCTAGTAACACGTGAAGGTTTTTAGTAAGTAATTCTTGCAACTTTTTCTTAAATTACAAGTTGAGGAGAATAATATGATTGGATGAAGTAAGATTACTAAATAAATTAAGAGAAAATAAATTTTATAATTTTTTGAAAAAATTATCATTTTGTAAAATGATAGCCAAAAATAACATTGGAAATTTTTATTGTTTAAAAATATTCAAAATTAAACTTAAACATTTATTAGAACTAATCTTGATAGACAGTGTTATCTTTAATTAGATGATAAATTCTTTTTGCTAGATGACCAAAGAAATATGGTATATCAAGATTGGACATATCACTTAGATCTTGACTATCAATATTATGACAATAGTAGTTTTTCTTTTTCCGTTATCTAATACTTGTAGTGTTTCATCATCTCTAAAAGATATATCATAAGCCTCTTTTCCTTTTCTTTTTTTTTTGCTTCAAATATTTTCCAATCATATCACGTACATTAAGTGGTACTTTTTTACAAGAAGCAATATTACCTTTAACACCAGCAAGATGTTCTTTCATTCTAAAAATTCCTCTCACTTTAAATATTCTACCGTAAAACATACAGTTATATTGGATATTCCTATCAGATGCTTGAGAAGAAGAAAAATAATTCCATGCTGAATCGGACTTACCATGAGTAGAGGATGATTCCATATTCTCCATTATGACTTAACCTAAAAAGTATAAAAAAAATAATTGGGTATACTATTGTTAGGGTAAAAGTATACAACTTAAATAATTCTCATTATCAATTGTAATAAAGAAGACCAATAGCGGCAAAATGGATAAACAAAAGATCAACAGATGTTACTCACTTATTAAACTTTGCTCCATCAATTGCTCCACTTCAAATAGCCTAACCAAAATATTACTAGTTTTTAATTTTGGTGTTTTAGATCAACAAATTAAATTGCTAAAAGAATATATAACCCAACTATCAAAACCAGAATGATATGAAATAGAGTTCTAAATAGTATAGAAATTTGTAAAGAAAAAAAGTTGGGAGTTCTTATTTTTTAAAAATAAAATTTTTAGATATTTATTCTTTTCCATCAAATAAAATTATTTAAATAATGCACGTGTTTTTGCAAAAATAGCAGTAAGACACACATGTTTTCTTGTAGGAACAAACACGATGGCAGGCTTTGCATTCTTTGTATATTATACAATAGCAGTATATGTTGGTTTAGTTATAACCTGCGTCTTTGCTTCAAAATTGGAAATATCCACACCCTGAATGTGTATTTCCAGGGGCACAGGACGTACACCAAGAGGGAAATTAAAAAAGCCACATGAGGTGGCCCCTATCCATTCCCCAAGATCCTTTGCATTGGCAAAAGAAGAAGAAAGAGCCACAATTCAAATCCTGTTTTTAATCTGACTTGCAATATATCTCATTCTAGAGACAATCTCCTCCAAAATAGGTCAACCCTGACCCTCCAATCAAATGAAGCTCATCAAAGATAAAAAGACTAACCTGTTGAGCATACTTCCTTTGCAATGAGATAAGGCATCCCATTTTTATGGAGTGCTTATGATTGTCTGATCCTTTTCAAGAAGCCTCAAGTCTATTACTGTCTCCCTAGTTAATTTAACAATACGCAAGCCAAGCCCTCTACGAAACTTCTTCTCCTAATCTAGATCTTGTTATTTGGAAATTACTTCAAGAGTTGCAATGTACACAACATGAATAACATTATCAGGTCCCTTTTGATGATTTCTCAATATAGCAAACTCAGCACATATGGTCTTGTCACTCCTTGTAGGGGCAACAAGCAAGACGTTGTCATCTGTATTATAAAGAACTGTGAATACTTGATTATGGATAAGATTGAAATGTTTGAAATCCTTATAAAAGGCTTTATATAATGGATTCCTCAATGCGGTCACAGGAAAAAGTTACAAATCCAATAACTATGTTGGAGGAGGATATTTTTCTGGCAAGATAAGATGCTTAAAAGAGACAGGCAAAACAGTTTGTGATCAAATCCATCTGTCAGACGCAACATGAATGAAATATTGAGGAGGTAATGGTTCATAGATTGGAACAATGAAAGTTAACGTGTGATCCTCATCAATGTACTGCTTCTTCAGCATAAAGTATTCATGATGAAGTATGTACTTGCCGTCATTATCATCTATAATAACCCAAAATGGTTCTACATATCCATAAACCTTGTCCTCCCACTGAAAGTCTAGAGTTACTGTATGTTCAACCCTTAATACATTGCTTGTAATTGGCTGTACATGCGCAGCAAGGTTTAGCTTAGGGAATTGGTGGATGAATTTGTGTAGTGTTCTGCCCATCTTTGGAAAACAAATGAGCTCACCAATCTCCTATGACGAGTCATCGTAGTACCTCTCCTATATCAAATCCTTCTTCTCTAAATTCATCATAATCTCATTTGGGATCCCACTAAATTGGCGAAGAGGCGTTTGGACACTCCACATCCTCCTGTTTACCCAAATCAGTAACATGAAAATATCCACTTTTCCTGTCGTACTTAACGAGATTGTTTTTGTCCAAGATAGTTGCAGCAGAATGAATTTGCAAAAAGACCATTAGAACAAGATTAAACAATTAGAAACAAAAAACAGAAGCAAATAGGTTAGACTGAATACCTAAAAAGCTCAGTTAAATCAGAATAAGAGGAACATGATTACTTGCACAACAATAATAATAGGTTGCAAAAAGAAGTTGTCATGATTAAAGGGTAGAAGACAAGGTAAATTGTAGAGAATTACGGAACCAATTATCCAAGCTTTGTATGAATGTATGAACAAAAATAAGTGGCCACTGCTATGTTATGTAAAAGCTAAAACCCCCCTCAGAGTCAAATGTTAAATAACTCTTATGTTTATCCTTTTCATGGATTCCAAAACTACATAGTTTATTCGCAATTTTTATCACTTCATTAGCCTTTTTACTTATATGACTAATAAATATTTTCTTAGTTAAAGGATCAGATGATATGCATAGTATCAAACCTGAATTAAAAACTAAAAGAGTCGTCTCAAATGAGCTAGAATGCCACTGAAAATACAAAGGGAAAAAGAAATTTAAACTGCTATCCTCAATCTAAACATGAAATCACATGAAAGAATAGAAAGAAAAAGTTGCATGGAAAAATTAACAAGAATTAGAATGGCTTGGATATGAGGAGAAACACTCTTAAACCATATCGAAGAGTTCAGTGCTTACCAAGTCAGCCCTCCTCTCCTCTAACATAATATGTCGAGTAAGAACATCTGGTGCCAAGTCATAAAGTGTAGGATTTCGCAATATGCGGACATACAAGTAGGTATATCCAAGCCAATTACAATCTTCTCTGGCATTTTGAATTGTCCCAAGAATAATTTCTGCGTTCAATTGATTAGCCAGTTTGATAGAAACTGAATTTTAATGGGAAGTTATTGATTCATCAAAGGGAGATAGAATTGTAATTCACTATGGCCAGTAATGATGATCCCTTCCCCATAAGAATCAAATTAGGTCCTCCGGTATGACCCAACATCTACATAACATCCAAAGGACAACATGACACAAGATCAAAGACTAACTATGACTAAGAACTTGCCACATCAGTAAATTAATAGTTCTTTTTAAATGCAAAATTTACAAAAGGAAGCAAATGAACAAGAACACTGGTTTAAAAACAGGGAAGGGTCAATAACAGTTGGTTTTGACTTCGACTTCTTAACTGTTAATAGGAAAATTTCCATGTATAATATACGAGTTGTTTCGAATTTCACAACTGTTAACTGGCAAAGCATATTTAGCAACAAAACAACGCAGCTTTATCTATACAATAACACGTTTCAAACCTATAAATTTATCACATGTCCTTTTCTTGTATATGGTTAGTTGCTTAGTTCATTTCAGCTTTTCTTTTGAAATAATAGAACTGTATATCTCAAATAGGTTTAAGTCAAACCTTAAAGCTCTACTGTAAACTTTTTTTTTGTTTTTCTTCAGATTTAGAAAGTAAACAGTAATAACTTTTTTGAAGTTTTTCGGTGTTAACAATAAAAGCTCGACGAGTATGGAAGATATGTATATACTAGAGCAGAATCAGCTGTATCAGAATTAGCTCTACATGACCATAAATCCACAGATCCCATCTATTTTCATAAAAAATCACTTATCAACATATAAACTTCCAACTAGATGTTGTTTGATTCCAAAAAATTAGGGAAGGCAAGAAAGAACATGAATATACTAAAGTAGCTAGCTCTTGCGAAATTCTAGATCCTTGGTAAAAGAGTAAAGTAGATCTAAGGAGAGGGTGTTAGAATTAAACTGTAACAAATAAGGAAGAAGATAGATCTTACCTTTGATTCAACCTTTATGCACCTTTTAACTCCTTCTCCCTTATTGACTTCAGAAGACAAGCACCTTTCTTTTTGTTCAAGATATCAGTAAATTTATGAAATTCTTAGTTTATTAGATCGAGCGAGATAAGAAGTCTGCAACAAAAAGCACACAAGAAATGATTTGGTAACATACCTATGAAGTACACTCTTCTTATCTAGATGGACTAGCTCTCCGTACTTTCCAAGAGAAGCTTCAATGTCTGAAGGATCATCAGTTTCCAAGAGAAGCTTCAATGGCAGCAGTTGCTATACTCAAACGTCAAATTTTTAGCTTTCTCTCTTGGTTTGTTTAACTCAAAATCGAAACCTAGATTTCATCCTCTGTTTCTCTAACGAAAGATCTGGAGTTTTTAAGGATGAAAGTGAAAATTGAGCAACCCAGATCTATAGTTTTATATAGTGACATACCATTTGGACAAAAAACTGGTCAGTTCACTGATAAACCGGCCGATTTTTATATATAGAGGTTATTAGGTGAAACCGAACAGGACCACTGGCCAGTTCAAACTTTTTCCGGTCGAATCAGCCGGTCTGGTCCAGTTTTCAAAACCTTGGATGTAACTTGCCTTTACAAGTTGAATTACAATAGTGGTCACAATAAGAATAAGGGGGCGCTTAGTTCAAATCGAGTAATGATAATAGGAATAGAAATGAATATAGTGAGGAATGAGAATGAATATAATCATCATAGTTATGATGGTTGGTTAGAACGAATGAATGATTACTGTTACCATTAATAGTGGTTGATTTGTTAAAAACATTGAGAAGTAAAAGTTTGTTAAATTTTTGTTTTACATCAAATTTTAATATATTTTATTAGTTATATTTAATTGCTAAAAAAGAGAAAATATATAATTAATTAATTATATTTTAATATTATTTTAATTAATTATATTGTAATTAATTAATTATATTGTAACATTATTTTAATTAATTAATTAATTATATTTTAGTTTATTTTAATTAATAGTATTTTAATTAATTAATTAATTATATTGTAATTAATTAATTGTATTTAATTAATTATATTTAATTAAAAAAGATTAAAAAAAGATAAAGGGAGTGTCATTCAAGAATGATTGCATTCCTCTCATGCTTGAGGGGTACGAAGCAATTCCTGGAAGTTGAATATAATAATAATGTTCCTATAATGATAATATATAACCAACCACCCATTTTTGATTCCATACCTGTTGAACCATTTTCAAACCTATCAACCAAGCACTCCCTAAAATTGTTTAAAAGCTTATAGTTTGTCCTGTTATTGTAAAAATCTGGACAATAAAGTTTATTGATATTTAAAAAACACAATACCGTAAGTGTTTAAACTTTTTTTTATGTCTATATACGTTTTTTATCCGTATGAAGTTTTAAAGTTTTCATCATTTGTTTGAAACACATCTAAGACTTACTTGTTTTTACTAAATTAATTGTCTACTGTGTTATCTTTTTGTTTTTTGTTTCCTCTATCTCTATTTTGATTCAGACAATATTTAAGTCACAAAACTGGACGATATATTGGAATGATGTATTTTTTAGACATTTCTATTTATTTTGTTTTAGATTTTAGAAATCTACAAATCCTATTCATTCTCCATCCCTGTTGGAGAATGATTCAAAGTTTAAAATGTGGTCTTTGTTTAAAGTTAAATTTAAAAGTACTAAAATAGAGTAGTAAAGATAAGATCTATTATTTGTTAGAAGATAAAATTTTACCTGTTAAGATAAAGCTATTATCTACTGGAATTTAAACTTTTAAATTTTTTATTTGTTTAGTTAATCTTTACCTTTTATTGCCTATATATTAACTTCAATGTAAAATATATCCCATCAATAAATTACCTCTTGTATTATCTCTTTTCTATTCTACTTTATTTTAGTTAGTTTATGATTTTAAAATCCAACATAGTATCAAAGCTCTCGTAGATCTTGAGGGACATATGAGTGACTAATGCTTTACAAGCTCAAGAGCAAAGAAGGGCAATGAAAGACCAAGAAAGTGAAAAGATGGTGGAGAGAGATATCTAACAAAGGTTCCGTCATCAAAAAAGAAAGGAAATATTCCTCAATATGGCCATTATGAGAAGTTTGGTCATGAAGAGAAAGATTGCTAACATAAAGGGAAGTCTTGATGCTTTATGAAAAAGAATTGCAAGTTTAATAATGAAGAACAAGTGAATATAGTGCAAGTGATTGAAGAAGACAGCCTCTTCTAGTTAGTGAGAAGTGTACCAAGAATCTCAACACAAATATTGAAAATGTTTTAAAATCTAATCTGCAGAAAATCTAAATATAAATGTGATAACAACTACAAACAAAACGGCAAAGTATTAGATGAAGCAAGCTCGAAACTTTCACCTAGCAACCATATTTTAATTACGCACTATTATATTTGACATATATATATATATATATATATATACTGTAATAAATAAATAAATCATAAATAAGAATATATGATGGGAGAATTCAATACTGAGGCAAGTGAAGCTAATGTAAAACACAATGAACT